>JALIZF010001427.1:0-307095 GCA_029948255.1 Telmatactis stephensoni
AATATTATGAAGTTTATATGTTCAAGGCGATCCTAGGATCCATACATTGTCTATGTTGATAAAACCAAAGGGAAGAAAGAGGGGAGGATTTCACATGAAAAAAAAACAACAACAACCCCATCGTGGAGGAAATTCATATTATTCGTTATATGATAAGGTTGAAAAACTTGTTACAAGCTGTACACCAATATGGCCAGCTATTGTCTAAGAGTAGGAATATATTTTCTTAGAAGTCTAGTATATTTTTGTAGAGCTTACGTTGTATATTATATGTTGTTGTAGGCCATCTGTAATTTGCTGTGCCAAATTCTTCGATAGGGTATTATCAAAAGGCAGCTTTAAATACCATATTGCAAAAAAAAAAAACATGTAAGTAAATTCATTTGTTATGCCATTTTTCGTGTTGTTTACGTTTCAAATGTAACGATGGTTTTGGCCATACTATAAGACAATTGGCGGAAATTTTTGTATTTTTCATATTGGAGAGTCTTGTGGTTCAAAAGATTGTACACGGCTAATTAAAGTTCATATTATAATATTATAATAGCGAGTTTAGGGGACGACCATTTAACTTTAAATTCCTGCACACAAAATTCCCAATAAAAATGTAAGTATTTCTGTCAAATGAATTGCCACCACGAGACTGAGGATGAAAAAATAAATAAATCTTGCACAAACCAAATCATCCATCATCCATAGAAATTATCTATAATCTTTTAGATTAGCTGATTGGTCTTATCAGTTAAAATAAAGTTATTTATTTATTTATTTATTTATTTATTTATTTATTTATTTAATAGCAAATGGCGTTAGAGCAAAACTAGTGCCAGTCTTTTTGCTCTCCAATGCAAAATTGTTCGACTCTGGCCTGTTTTCGCGAGTGTATTTACATTAAAATGGTTTGTATCTACATATGTCTTAAGGTGGCCCATACCTATTGATTTGTTTGTTAGACAAATTTTAATCGCGTCTTTTTACATCAAAACCTTGTCCGATTTCTGAGAAATTTGCAGCCATTTGTCTACAAGCCTTAAAATTTGCACTGATAATGATTTTTCTGCAAATTAGATCAATTAATTAATAACCTTACTACCTGTTGCAAAATTCCACACGGGATCTAGACTTTTGGGAATAAGGACAGTAGTTCTCTGAATACAATTGCTTCTGGAGTCTAGATCCTGTCTGGAATTTTGCAACAGATAGTAAGGTGTTGTTTTGAATAAATTAACAAACCATGAGGGCTTTACCTTGGCAGCTCAAACGTCAACTCTATGTAGTTGCTTACTTTTGAAGCTGACTGAATTATACCTAGTGCAGCAAAGAAAACGACATTTGGCAACAGGTATGTTAACATCTTGTTCTATCCCATACTCAGAGAATTTCACGAAAAAAAGTCGAAGTAATACAAATTTGCAACGTTCACCTCATGGTCACAAAAATTGTTCCCCAAGTTTGCTTGAGGATAACATTGGCATTTAGCTTCTCATGTCTCCATATTTAGTTCACAAGTTACAATAGGCATTTGGCTTTCTTATAGCAGATATGGTTCTCGCTGTTTTTGAAATTTTGAGATTTTAGCGGTAGTTTTGACTACATAATTTTGCGTCGTAGCAGGCAGCGCAAATTTTGTATCACAACTTCTAAGGATTAAATTGGCACAATACATGTTGTATGTACTCCTCTATGCCCTTACACTGGATTAACGAAATAGGAAAGAAAATTCACCTTAGGATTTTGGATTTCAATTGTTCTCATAAAGCTACTTTTAAAAATCGTCTCATCTCGAATTATTTTATCTAATTTGCCAAAAAATCATTATCGGTGCAAAGCTCAAGGCTTGAAGACAAATGGCTGCAAATTCCTCAGAAATCAGACAAGGCTTTGATGTAAAAAGATATGATTCAAATTCATGTCTGACAAACAAAAAGTGAATAGGTACGGACCACCTTAATTATTAGTGACATTTCATTTGATTTTAGTAAACAAATATGAACTTTTTGGCAATTTATGCGATTTTCAGTGATTGTGCGATTTTATGCAATTTTAGGTCAATTGTGCGAAATCACGTGTTATACCCTGCATGTAGGTCTTGGAACGGCTATATATTCTGAACCCCCAAAAAATGGTAGACGAACTTTTGACCCTGACTTATTGATGAGTTTCCAGTTTTCAAATCGTTCAGAGACACTGTCAGTGTCTATTTGACAACCACCAAAAACAAATGCTCCACTGCAAATTACCAGAGCAGCTTGAAAAAGATTTCATTGAAGATTCGAATAAGAAAAAGGTTATCAACGATGACAAGATGCTTCAAAACGCATACAAAAGTGGAGAGCACCACAAGGATGGCAGTCCAATATTATACATTGCCAAATAACTAGCGACTACAGGAAAGCGAGTCAGTACTATTGAAGGTTAGTTCTATACTGACCAGCAAGTTTGTACAAAAATTCAATATTGTTGACAATATTTAAATATACAGTGGAGACAGCATGCAGTTGAAAAAATTGCTTTCAGAGTCCAAAAGCTAATAGAGCTTATATGCATACTATTATAATATTGGTTTGTGAAGGATTTAAGAGCGAAGCTCTCTAATTTTCGACTCCGAGATGCAGGATGAAAAAATTCAAAATTTTATTAATCATATTCAGATATAGGTCTAGGGCAACTATTACCAGAAATAATATTTTGACTTTCAGTTTCTAATTTTTTTCCTGCGAACCAGGGCAATTTCAAATTCAAGCATTTTCAGAGCACTTTCACCCAGCATGTTTCTGAAACGTCCTAAAAATCGAAAACTTAACACACGAAAATACCAAAATCCAGTTTGAATAACTAGATAATAATAATAATTATAATAATAATTTACACTTAAGGAATATCCAATAAAATTTTGGGGCAATTCAAATACCAACCCTTCAGAGCTCGAGAACTTAGTGCCCCTGAATGTAAAAAATCACGCAATTTTCATACCCTTCGGTCACGGAGCAATCACTTCCCTGTTACATAATAAAATATTTCAAAGATTATAAAGCAAAGTAGACAATAATGAAGATAACTGCACATACTTACTTAATATTTCTTCAGTTTTCCAGCATTTTGGTCGTCTGAGATGTTTTTTTTATCGGTTTAATTTAACATCTTTGAACTCAACGATCAAAAACAGCCATCGAAACACGCACTTTTCAGATGAATCTCCCAAAATACTTCCTTCGATAAGATGAGTAAATCATAGCGATCTTTCTCTGAGCGTAATTAAGGTAATTTAAAGCAATTTTCTCCCCAAACAGCCATTTATAGCAAGGAATAAGTAAGGTAACTCAACAAGTACTCTTGCAAAGTAACACAAGCGTGGCATTTTCAACCCAAATCACGAGGTTAGTTTCAGTCGTATCTATGGTAACGGTAATAACCTAGCGTGCCTTAATGACTCCAACCCAGTGGCCCAGCCTCTTGGTTATTTGAAGTTTGTAAGGGAAGAGCAAGCTAGTCTAGCCATCACCCCTGCTCAAGCAGTGCAGTTGTTTTTTGAGAAATTTTCAGAGCTTATTGCTTTCCTCAGAGGCTTATTTTTAGATAACACATTGTTGTCTAAGGCCCAGAAATGCATCCTTTTAAGAGATACTGCATTTTTTTATGTTGATTTTTTCACGGGCGATAGAGCATCAGACTTAGGGCGCCTCCAATCCTGCAACATGTACAAGTTAAGGTGGTAAATATGGATAAATTGCATGTCATTTAAAAAATTATAACACAAATTGTACTATTCATGCATCCCTAAACCTTCCATAGTGAAATACTTTATAGATTTTCTCACACAAATTTATAAACAAAGGTGTGAAATTTCACAGCTAATGTGTCAAAATGCAACAGGCAACCCAAGCCACGAAATGTGAACACTTTACAATATCTCGCGACACATTTGCATTTTAAGAATAAAAACGTACATACAGCTTATTTGGTTGAAAAGTAATATTTCTATCGCAGCCCAAAGCTAAAAACATTTTTTCAAGGGGCATAACAGACTTTGAAGTTCTCCATTATTTGCTCAGTAATGAAACATCATTTTGCTTTGGGCTGCGATAGAAATGCTCTTTTACATCTAAATCTGTTACTATGCTAAGTTTCATTAACATACATAAAATTTAAGTCATCTTTTGTGGCATAATATCGCTTTAAGGTACGTTCCATGATCGAAGAATCAATCAGAAACTATTTTTATTCGCGAAGTTTGTCCGCCATTTTGTTTTCTGTACTACAAAATCGATGCACGGTCGTCATGGACCAAAAATCAATCAATAAAGGTACGATAAGACGTCGAGAAATCCGAAAAAAGACCGATTTTGATCGACTTCCTCCGATTTCCTCAAATAGACGCCAAACAAATGACGTACTGCATAGCAACGGATGTACTCATGCGCAGTTCTGTTGTGTAACACGAAGCCGGTTTTATCAAGTCCAAACAAATCAACCAAATGCGTGTTCAAAAATATGAAGTAATCTCTTTAAATCTTCATGATTTACGTGGAAGTGGTTCTGGTTCTCGGCTGTCGTTGTCTAATGAGGAGCTCTCCAAACATGGATGGAAAGCTGAAACATACGGCAAAGGTTTCAGATGGGTCAACGAAGACAAAGGAAAGACCATTTATTCTTCAAAAGATCTACTCGCGTATATTGAAAATGAAGATGCTAAGCAGCTTTCTGATGATTCGGACGTTGATTATAGACCCTCAGCTAGTAGCGATGAGTGTTTCAGCTCACCAGAAAAGTCACGATTTCCCCTGCCTTCATACAGTGCCTCAAAACGGTGAGTAAAGGCTAATAGGTTATTAAAAAATCTCAGCGATGAGGTTCCTTTAGTCACATCCGAGATAAACGAAGCTTTGTTGTTAAATTTCTGGTAAATCAAAAAAGTTTTCGCTGTAAGGTTTGCATTTGACAAGATGCATTCATCACCAAGCAAAATGACAACAGAACTGATATATTTTGAATTTATTTGCAATCTGTTTTGTTACAGTACCAAAATGAGACAAAACATAAAGACTCCTATCCAGCTCCCAATGTCGTACCACATTGGAATGACTTCTCAACTGGAAGAGTTTGTTGATCAGATCAACCTGACACATTCTTGTAGTGTGGAACAGGGATGCGAAGGTATGATAAAAATTGTATGCATTAGTATTTTTCTTCACTAGCAAGTCTAGCTCAAACGTAAACCATACGTGAAAAAATATAGACATTCATATAAGATACAGATGAATAAGTAAACTTGCAAACATGAATGTGGAAATGAAATAGGCAATCAAACACAATTTTATTTTGTAATACATGTATGAAACTTGTGCAAGCAAGTCAAACACAAGAACAGAAAAAAACAAACTGCTCTTGTGTTTTATACTGATTTCATAAGTCATAGTTTGGCTTGTTTGTACTACACAAATGTCAGTGAACCAGCAATTTTCATAGTTTTATTCATTCTCTGTGCAACAAAACTATGCTACTGAATAAGTTTTGAGGTGAAATTGCAAACACTCAGATAGGAATGCCCTCCCTAAGGTTTTCAAAATAGTGAGCTTTTGACGTTAGTCAATAATTTATTGTTTGGGTTCTGTAAAAATATTGTGACAATATTCACTAAAAAAGAACAATTTTTTATTGGAAAAAAAACAATACTCTACGCTTACGACCTTTGATCTAAAAAAGAGTAACTGAAAAATCCTTCACTTGATTCTTGGTCTGAATCCAAAGGCTGGGATTAAGTTTGATTCCTTTATTGCTACATGTATTTTTCTACTATGTATTTTTCTATATGTATTTTCATGTATATAAATTGAACTGTATCAACAATTTTACAATAAAAATGGCCTTATTCTTATACATGTGCTTGAGTCACTAGTGAAAAGCAGTTTTGATATATTTTTCTTGAATAATAGTGGACCTACTTACTACTAGTAGCAGCTATTCTTGGAATTTGCAAACTATTTGCATGATCATACACAAAGTGCTAATTATAGCTGTGCTTTTCTATATAGGAAAACTATTACCAATCAAAGTAGAAGATAAAGGGTTAGGAGGTGCAACCAGAGTGTGGTTTGCCTGTTCTGGATGTGGTAATGAGCTACACTATGCAAGTAGTCAAGTGGCCTTGACTCACCGTAAACGGAACTGTGTCTCCTTGGCCACAGCACTGTGCTTCTTGGTATATGGCCAAGGCTATCATACATACCACAAGGTTCTTAGAATTGGACTTGGAATTAATGTCCTGGCAAGCAACAATTTTTATCGGATCATTGAAATATCATACCCACATGTGAAGACCATACTAGATGAAATGTGCAATAGAGCTAAAAACCACATGAAAGCCAAAGATGAAGATCAAATTGGTAGTTGGCAAAGGGCAGTAACAACGTCTGATGGCTGTTGGTTAATACGAGGTTTCCATAGTCAGTGCTGCACTTTTGTCATCCTTGATTTCTTGACTGGTGGTATTCTGTACTATGGCCACCTTTGCATGAGAGGAACCAACAGAATTTCAGACACTGATTTATGGGATGGAACATCAAAGGCAGCAGAGGGGCATTTGGCCTATTTGCTCTTCAAGCAAGCTAAAGAAGAAGACATGAATGTAGAACTGAATTGGCAAGACCAGGACTCTACTGCTGAACTTTCCTTTAGAAGTGTATTTCCTGATGGAGAGCTCAACAGAGTCATGTTATGTGGTGGACACGTGGGACGGTCTCATGGAAATAATCTAAAAGAGTATAAAGCTAAGAAAGTGGTAGATAAGGGCTTCATTGACAAGCACAAGAAAAAGCATCCAGAAATCGAACATTCCAAATGTTCATGTGAGGGGAAAAAGCATTCAAAAGCATGTGGCTGCTTGTCTGATAACTTCATAGCAGCAGCTAAGAGAAATCATTTCTCAGCTCTTAAGCAAAGTGGTAATAACCCTGAAGAATATGCAAGACGCATACCATACGCCGTTACCATTGTCGTGATATCCATACCTGGATAAATGAAGATGGGGAAGAAGAAGAGTGTGAATTTCATCCATTGGTTGTGTGTTCTTGTGGAAAGTGTGTGAAAAAGAGTGGAACAGAATCGTGAAAGAGAGACTGAAGAAAATTGTGAAGAAAACAATGGAAGTGGGAGTGATGACTGTAGGAGTAGTGAAAGTGGAAAAAGTGAAGATGAAAAGAATGATGATGTCAATGAAAGCAGTGATGATGAGTTGATTGAAAAAAGTGAGAAAGAGCATGCTGGTGATGTTGACAGTAGTAGTGAAGATGGTGATGCTGAGAGTAATAGTAGTGATGATGATAGTGTTGATGGTAGTGAAGGTGATAGCCATGACGAAGGGGATGACATTGATGAAGAGATTCAACTCAAGTGCCCTGGTAAACCATATTCCACCAGACAAGTTTTAAGCTGTGATCTTCATGTACTGCTGTATAGAATTGAATGTGACTGAGTTGCTGTGAAAGCAAAAGATATCATCCACGAAGAAATGGGTCGAGGACATTCCAGCTTGCCTGAAAGTAAATTTAATGTTCTAACAAGGTTTCGAACAAAGAATATAAACCTCCACCAGCTGCACTATGAGTTTATTACTAATGTTGGCTTGTGTCAGAGCAACATGACATTCATGTATAAATTTGCTGGACCAAGTTATCACTGGATGAGGGAACTGTATACCTTATTACACTTACCTATTCCTGATGGATTAGAAGAGATATGGACCATGGAGAACCAGAAGAGAATGAGAGCTTTGACCAAGAAGCAGACTAATCAAGCGAAGTCAGAAAGAGCTAAGCAAAAACAGAAGCGTTTGCAAGAAAGTAAACAAAGGTAAGAAATCTAATAAATAGACCACTCAGTTGTACAGTTAGTATCAAAGGGCTGTCAATCTTTTTGTATATTTTTCCTGATATACTTGTTTCCAATAGCCTGTTTGATTCCTTTTGCTACAATACTACACAAAATACTGTTATCAATTACATACAAAATTATCATTTATTTATTGTAAAGTCTAACACATAATTGTACATTAGTGAGTTTCATTGATGTCAATGAAACATTACACTATGAACAACTTATGGGTAAACTTACCTGATTAACTTTTGCAAACACATATTTGAGTTGTTCCCGGAAAGAAAATAAAAAATATCTTTATTTACCTTAGAGAAAATCGAGGTTACAGTTGATGTAAATTAGGACGAATATTTATGAGATATACAACACTCGTCACGGTTGCGATTTTCATTGTGTTGGCCTTATGAATTATTAATTAGTATTTTAATACAATTTACAAGGCAGTTACTGTACAAATAGCTTTGTAAAATAGTACATTGCACCTTTTTGATATTAGCTGTACTACATGAATACTTCACATTATCAAATATAAACTATTATTATTCACTTTGTAATTACAGTTTGATGTCTCGAACTCTCACCAAAAGGATGTGACATAAATAATAGAGTACAAACACTGCAGTGTGAAATAGTTTGTACTATTTAGTACTAAATAACACTAAATATAGATAGAGTTAGCACAAAATAACAGTATTTAGTGCTATTTATGTTGCATACTTTTTGTGTTTGTACTCTACTTAATTATATGCATTCTGATTGGCTGAGAGCACCTCCATTTATTTTAAATTGGTTGAAAGTGTGTATATTTTGAAATTTTGAGTGCATAAAGTGAAATTGATTGTGATTGGTTGGCTGTAGCACTTGAATGGTTTTCCACCATCACCAGCAACAACTGAAATATTTGTATGCATATAATATTAATAAATAATCTCATGATTTTTTGTGCAATTTAGAATAAATCAGTTTACAAAGTTTTTGTAAACACTGAAAACTGAAAACTAATTTATTCTAAACTGCACTCAAAATCATGTGATAAACTATAAAAATTGTGAAAAATCATGCTAATTATATTGTTTCTATTGTTTTTAAATTAGTGCTATTTTGATACAAAATAGAGCAAAGCTTTGCATCCTTTTAGAGTTTGTACTCTATCTGCCCTTGTATGCTTAAGCAACTTTGGTTCTCTAAGCAAGTCTTAAACAAAAATACAAAATATTACATGCATTGAAAAATATAATACTTATTTTGATGGAGTGATTGTTTGGAACATAGACAACTACTAAATTGACAGAGACATAGAGAAAAATGTTTATTCTCCAAAGTTTTTCTACTAATGGAAATATATATGATATATTTTCACAAGTGTTTATTTTTTCTTCAGGAGGAAGTTTGTCAAACGACAAAAAATTTTACACACTTATGGAGAGAATGATGGAGATGATGACCTTGATGAAGATGAAGTACTAGCTGAAGTACAGAAAAGACTAAAGAAGAAGACTAAGTCAGCTAAGCAAAGTGATGCTCATCCCATCAAACCTCCTAAAGGGGCCAGAGTCAGTGTTGGCCAGAGTTTGTGTAAGTGTGGGAGCTCTGAGCACAAGCGCATTTCTCACAGTTCCTGTCCTTTAAACAAGAAGAATCAATCTAAAAATTAGTATTTTGAAATTTGGATATTGTGTTTGCAATAGATATTTCCTGAATTCACATGACTGACCACAAAACAATGGGTTCAAGTTGAGAATGGAGTGGATGAATCTATGCATTCATTGTCAGTCATGCAAATTGGGGAATGGTCTATTGTGGCCAAAATGTTCTTTAGTTCACCTGTGAAGTGCTGCCATTTTCATCAACATAGTTTATAAGCATGTAGCTAGAAGTTTACTAGGGGCTCACAAAGTTGTTACGTGTAGCCTTCCATGAATCCATAAACTTACAATTTCGGTATTTCAAGAAATGGTTATCTGTCAGAATGGTAATCATTATTATATATGTCCAAATTTTATTTACAAAGTGAATACACAATTCACTAATGCTAGCTTTGTTTAGGCACTGTCTACTTTACATTAGAAAACATTGTATTTGGCATTATCAAAATCAGATTCAATAATTCTGAAATGCTATATCTTTCTAAAAAATATTGAGGGGCCATATCCTATTCATTGAGAGTTGGGTAGACATGTAATATATGTGGTAGAAGCACAGTATTGGGTAGAGATAATCCACCTACCAAACAGGTAAACTGATGTACATAACAGTTTTGCACAGTCTAAACAAATGCATGTCAACTGTAAATAAATTTTCCATTCAAGCAATGTTATAGATATGTGACTCATACTGTTAGTCTACTTTATCTGATAGTCTACTTTAGTTCTTGTCACACAGTGCTATGTCAGACTTTATCATTATCAACTTGTGACCAGAAACTAAACACAGCTGCATGGGAGACCTTCTACAGCAAAAAGCTGTTTTTTGATGGGAGCAGGTAAAGGAGTAAAATAGCACCTTCCCTTATGTACTTTTTGATTTCCACTTGTTTTCCAATTTTTAAGTTTAGGTACATGGTCAGCTTTTGAAAATTTTATCAGATTGGCCTTTTGCATCTAAAAGTCACATGGCACTAAATTGGTCATACTGGAATGCAAAAGAATGTAAACAGCCACCTAAACAAACAACCTTAGTCATACAAGCTTGACTTGACTTGGCTAGATGTCCCAGTGTAACAAATTTTGTACCATGAGTTCATGAGCCTATTGTATTCAAAGAGTGCTCCTCCAGTATTACAATGGTGGCTGGGTATTCTGATGTTATTCTGGTTACCCAATTTTAACAAATACAAGGAGAAAACAAAAATACCTGAAGGATAAATGGTGCAAATGAAAGAACAAAGGAATTGCTAACAACAGTATTTTTATTAAAAAGTTTGAACATCTCTGAGCAACAAGTAAGTTGTCATCTAAATGTTTTCCCTTAGAGGTACTTTAGCAAACCTTGGCACTATTAGTTCTAAGCTGTGCTCTACTTGTCTGTAAAAGAGCAAATGTATTCATTGTACATTTGATCCATAGCAGACCTACAATACAACATTGTAGTCTCAATAGGGTCTGTCATATGTATTCATTGTAGTCTCAGTAGAGTCTGTTATGAATCGAGTGTATTAGCAGACAAATTATAGCTTTAGTGCACAGTTTTCTTGAAACAACTATCAACACTATGCCCACTAGTACTCACATGATAAAGTTTCTAAAATCAGTTTGAACATTCTATCAGCATTTTTTTTACAATGACCATGTAGTTTTTTAAAAATGGATTCCAAATTTTACAGTCAAATACAAAATATGAGTATGTCCAATAAAGACTTATTCAAGAATAAAAAATATATTCAGTTAAAAACTGAGAAATATATAAATGCATAAGCTTAACTAGTTCTCGACCACAGGAAATTGGGTAGAGATTAATTTTTCTTTGTCTTCTTGGCTGTCTTTTTTTTTCTTTCCTGCAACAGGCCATTTTGCCAAGGACAGGTCCTCAAGTGTAACACTGTAAACCTAGGGAGGAATTTTTAACATTTGAAAAACATCTCCTAGCACAGCAGTTGTGTTTTATGAACAAACAAAATAATTTTGTGATACTCACTTTTGGTCCAGTCGGATCAGTATAATCCCTCAGGTCTCCAGGAATAATTGCCCTAAGGACCTCTTTCAATTCTTTAGGGTAAACGTACGTTGGCTGGGTCACATTGCCTTTTACAACTTCCTTGCCAATATGGCCAGGTCCGAACTAAACAGAAGTAGACAAAGGACTGGTTTAGTAAGATTCACACAAGGAAAATGATAACGCTGACATGTAATAATGATTCACTGAGTACATGACCTTGATTGCATGTATTAGTCGAGTTTGAGTTATGTCCGATCTTTGAAGAGTATTACTAAAAGCAAGAAGAAACATACCCACATAATTCCCCACAGCCGACGATAAATTCTATTTCGCATGGCGTCTGGAGTTTCGTCCTCGCCAATGCGGTAGCTCTCCAACATTTTGATGAGGTCTTCAGGGACAGTTAGCCTAAACGAAAGCTGTCGTTATTACAAAGAAAACAGAACTATAAATCATTAAATTTGTAAAGCTCTAAAATACTTACTCTCTACGCTGGAATTCGTTTCTAAAAACGAGGAAAGCATTCTCTCTTGACGCCATGTTACAAGTCTTCAGATCCGGCAGCAAAAGGAACGCAATAAAAAGGCGCGAAGTTTTCACGTGCAAGGTCATGGCTTTAAGGTCCTCCTATTGGTTATTTTAATCACATGATTCTTCAAAAACAACAAGGTTTCGTGTTACTTCGTGTTACTTGTAAACCAACTGCGCATGCGAGTAGTAATCCGATAGTCAAAGATATCAAGTAAAACGTCTCTGATTTCAATATGGCGACCCAAAATGGCTACCTTAGATACGATAAATCGATTAATTTTTCTGCTTATCCTTCACTCAAAATGCATTGAAAAGTGCCTGAAATTTGTTGTTGGTCTATCTAATGTCTAGTGAGGTTAGCAAAATGACATGCAATTTATCCATATTTACTACCTTAATGGACTGGGAGGGTTTTCAGCTTACATTTACTTTAACCAAGAATGTACTCAAAGGGTTGCATCTTTAATTTGGTTCAGTCAGGCCAATGTTTGCCCTGTTGTATGAATTCAGTATTACATCTGAGTTTGAAACTCTTTTGAGATCACTTTAGACTAGGGTTACTTTTTTACAGCTAAGGATCGCAATGATTCAGTAAGCGATATACTTTTTGTAGACTCTGCTGTAAGCATAGACTTAAGAAGTACTTATCAGCAGCTCAGCTTCATGCAGGTGAAACCCCCAACAGCTTTAGGCTGGGTCTGTTTAATACTCTCAGGTTGCAGGGTTGTTCTAAGGAGGAGGTGACCAGATATTTGGGATGGAAGAGTTGGTACTAGTATTACAAAGGCTTGTACTTGGACTCGAACACTCAAGGCTTCACAACATCGACGGAAAAGGCGTAATTACATCGAATCAGTAGTTTGGTAGTGTTGTGAGCCGTGTTGTCAAAAACTGGTCCTGAACTACAAGAAAAACGATTTTGTTAAACCAGAGGTTAGAAGAATGGAAAGACAACAAAGAAAACTACACAGGCTTTTCAGTGGAGATGTTTTGTCTTCAACTTTTGATGGTTTGTTGTGCTTCCTTTGATCTGACTGCGGATTGCTTGATCTCTGGATGCTTGGTTGTGGATAACTTGATCTCTGGATGCTTGGTTGTGGGTGGCTTGATCTCTGGATGCTTGGTTGTGGGTGGCTTGATCTCTGGATGCTTGGTTGTGGGTGGCTTGATCTCTGGATGCTTGGTTGTGGGTGGCTTGATCCCTGGATGCTTGGTGGTGGTGGTGCACTGGTTGTGGTAAGCTCATGACTCCCTTCCTCACATTAACGGTCTTGGATTTCAGTGACCAGTGAAAGCTTTTGGTTGGTCTCAGCATATTTCTGTTCCTATGTAGGGTTTCATTGTTGGTTTTAACCAAGTATGAACGTTCCGACAGCTGGTTTGTGCTGTGGTCCAAGGCTTGCCCCGTTCAAGAGGTGCAATGTGTACTTCTTGTCCCACCTCTAGTTCAGGTAGTGACTTGGCCATTTGGTCGTGGTAGTACTTGGCTCGTTGTTTTCTCAGTTTTGTTTTTCTTTCACTCCATCAAAGACATGCGGATATGACAGGCTGGTGGCTGTAGGTATCAGTGTACGTGTTCGCCTTGACATCAAACGCTGGACAGGACTTAACTGAAGTGGGTCTGGAGGTGTATTTCATTGATCGAGCAACGCAAGCCAGGGATCTTTCTTGTCCTTCAGGGCTTTCTTGAAAAGTCTTTTTGTGATCTTTACATCCTTGTTCCCAGGTCCTTCTCAGCTTTCCAACGGAAAAATCGAAGGCCCTGGTAATATGAAAATCAAGCTTAAATTTGATTGGTTTATGGAATGGAATGCGTAATAAGCAAACAAAATGCATAACTACTGAGCAGTGCGTTTGTTTTCCGGTTGACACAGTGTTTCCGGTTCTTTCTAAAGAGTGGCGCGAAAATTGTGAGTAGTAAATCTGAGAGTTTTTCGATTTTTAAAATATAATTTTTTTTTTTTCAGTTGCAGAATAATCGATTCGGCTATAAAAATAGTTTTCTTCAAAATATCTAGAAATATCATGTTCATTTTAATAAAAAGTATTGCATACGACTCTTGAATCGTGTTTCACGGTGTGGGCAGAAACCCGCAAAAAGGGGAAAAATATGGCGGGAATAACTCCAACAAAATCGACGCTCAAAATATTCCCCAAAAACACCTGTATTTGTTGTAATAATATCATCGAGGAAAAGAACCATCCTCTCTGTCTGACCAATGAACTTCGAGAAAGAATCAATTCTTTGATTTGCCATCGACAAAGCAGCAATTTTACCAATGAAGATTATCCAAGAAAAATATGTCGATCCTGTAAACGATCGCTTGAAGCAACGGAAAAGTTTATGAAACTTGTACAGCAGTCCAACAGAAATCAGACCGCTGCTCTTGAGAGTAAATCAGGGGCATGTAAAAGAGTTTCGAAGGAAGAAGATTCCCCAAGTGCTCAAAATGAACGAGAAACGAAAAGAACAACGAAGGAACGAAATAAAATTTCAGACAGATCCGATGTTTGAAGTGCCAGAGCACTATTTGGACCAGTTCCAATAGATCGATTTCACATGACGTCACGAGAGGACTAAAATCTAAACTAAAATTCGGAGAAAGCTGATTGCCTGATATTTTGTATGTAACATGAAAAGAAGTCGTCTCTGGAAATTTGGTCTGATTCTGTTCATCGCTTGGCAAATTATCGGCACCAAAATTGTGTCACGCCATGCAGTCACGCATTTTCAAACGACGTAAGAACACATCAATTTGCGACAAATTTCACCTCATTTGCTTTGGCAATGAACATAATTGTCATTTTCTATATATATAATCAATAAAATGAACAAATAAATGTATTTTTAATATCATTTCGATGCTTGGTATTTATGGTCGCCATATTGGTGTACATATTGGTGTACACCAATATGGCAGTCCCATACATTCTTACCAACAACAAGCCCACATTCAAACATTCGTATCTTCGTGGTGAAAAGCTCTTTTGACTCAATATTTTCTAGAGTTGCAAAGATTTAGTTGTTCTTTGAGGTACAAGTATTTTTATTTTATTTGATGCTCTGAAACCGACTTTATTTTTCTCAATGACGTCAGTGAAATCGATCTATTGCTCCTCGTCCGAACATTCAACCTTTGAAACTTGCCACCAAAAATGATCATATCCTATGTACATCTGGTATTAGAGACCCCAAGGTGAGGTAAAAATATAGAGTTAAAAACATGTATAATGAAAGACAAAGGGAAGGTGTCAAGAAAGACTTGAAATTCTATTGTTAATTTCATTGTATTCTATTTTCAGTTTCTTGTATGCAA
This sequence comes from Telmatactis stephensoni, assembly GCA_029948255.1. NCBI lineage: Eukaryota > Metazoa > Cnidaria > Anthozoa > Actiniaria > Isophelliidae > Telmatactis > Telmatactis stephensoni. The sequence goes on from JALIZF010001427.1 coordinate 15,375, forward strand.
CAGGAACCCTATTGAAGTACCTGACATTAAGAAACTTGTACAAATTTGTTATTGCACTCCTATACCCTCAACAATTGCAGATGTTATTCTATCAATACCACAGCTAGACATAGCAATAAGGAAAAAGTACATTGAAAGAATTGATCAACAGTGCCAAGAACTTTGTGTGATAAAAAGGAGGAAACCATCTGTATTGAGAGCTGGTGCAGCATCGTTCAACAACTTAGTGAAATTTAGATGGGAGACCATTTTAGCTGAATTGAGAGAGAGGGCACCTGAGGTGTATGATGTTCTGGTTGCAGTTGGAGTTCCAACAGCTCCTAAAAGTTTTGAAGCAGGAGCTTCTATGAGTGTACCACTTTGTACTGCTTGGGGAATACTGATGAATCTTAGAAATAATCAGTTAAGTCTTGTGCAAAAGCTGATAGCTATCATTCTGGGGATTGGTGGCTGCACAAAAAAGGTAAATATGAAATTGAGTTTCACTGAATTACAAACAATTTTATCATCTCATCATCTTAAGTATTAATAGCTATTAAAATAAGAACTTCTTAAGATTCTGAAATGATAAAACTGGTATAGTCTGTTTATGGTAAAAGTTTTATAAGCATTAAAAAGCATATTTTTTACATTTTAATTTGCTTCATAGCAATATAATATTATTAGCAATCAATTTGATTGTTTTCAATTTTCCAGACACTGAAGAGACTCAATGTCTTGAAAATATCACAGTCACATCAGTCATGGTTGGCAATCTTGAATGATTTGGGAAATAACCTGGTGACAGTTATAAAAGGACATATTGCAAATGGATTAGAACCAAGAATAACCTGGGATAATTTTGATTTCAAGTAGGCATTATAAGCTCAATTATGATAAACTCTGACACCTGTTCAAATATTGGTCCAAACAATAACACTGATGTAGATTGTGTCCACTTCACATATTTTTAATTTCCAAGAAATGGTCACAGTTAAGGCTGTACAAAAGGAGGATTTTGCATATATCCCAGAATCCTTTGCGACTAAGTATATTATCACACGAGCCCGTGACGTCATCATTCATTCCAACATGCAAGCGTTGCAAGAACTCGATGTGAACTGTGATCTTCTTCAAGGGAATTCCACCGTGTATCTACACTGTTGCACACCCTTTCACTCTTTTGAAGCGAAAGTTATAAGTCTTCCTTTCCTTTCCCTGAAAATGTGCTACTGCCATTTTAGCTTCGTTGATTCTCTCGCTGAAAGGAGAATCTGTGCTCTGCCGTGCTGCGAAGATACGCTAAAGAAACTCGAAGGAGTCAAATCTCCTTGTGTTATAAATGTCTTGTCCAGCGTTGTGTATGAGGTGAGATAAACATATTCATTTCTTTCACTGGTATATTTTTATACATAAACATATTACAAAACACGAATCTAGACGCGACAAATCTTTGTCGCCTACATCGGTACGGCTTCATGATTTTGACTTCGTGCGCGTTAGCTTCGATTTTTTTAAAACTTAAAACAAACTTATGGTATACTTTCTACTCTAGATGGATCCCGAGGACGTAGAGGATGAAGATACCTCTATTCTTTTGATATGGAACTTTAGCATGTCCGTTTTGTCTGCCAGTGCCTCCGCCGTGCGTCCCTTCACACCGCAGAAGGACAACTTCCAAGTTGCTCCCTTGCTCGACTTGTCAAAGTGTATTTGTAATTGCTCGTCGTATCCAAACGTTGGTTCAGTCCTTTTCGAAGGTAATGTCCTGGATGATGCAAGTGGTGGTACTACGCAAAAAGGAGAAGAATTAGACGTCGAGAACGACACGGACAACGATGACGAAGTACTGTATGCTTTTTCACAAGTCTCAAATCAGCCGGGTCCGTCTGTATCGGCGGATGATTTAAACTCTGAAATTTTTCAACTTAAAGGCAGCAGCTATCACAACCACTTTCAAGACTACTTAAGATTGTGCAAACACAGGATGCTATCTGGTACTACTACTCAAATAAGATGCCATTTAGAGCCGGCTAACAAACGAGATGAAAATGCGGTGGTTGTCCAGGCCATGTTGGACAATGAATGGAGACCACTGGGATACATACCAGCAAGGAAAGTGCCTAAAGTTAACATTGCCATTGCCAAAAACGAAATGATTGGAACGGATTTGAAAAACGTTGTGTATCAGTTCATTCATGACTTAAACGATTTCAGGTATTTTCCTGTCATCCAACTCACCAAGGTTGGCAAATGGTTGCCCGACAACAAGAATTATTTGTACAATGACTACATTGATTTAAACTGAGAAAGACTCTTACCAGTGATTTAGGTCTGTATTAAATTTTTACGTATGTACAATGCAAGATGCAAAAAGTTTATTATGGTTTTTTTATTAAAATAAACAATTATGTAAAAAGCTGCGAGACCTTATAGTAGAGTGCAGTTAGTCAAACTGCGAAAAAGCCTGATCATAATTCTCAATGAATCATTCTGTCAATAAATCATTCTGTCAATCTCTCAAATTTTGTGACATCAGCAAAAGTAATTATAGTTATAGTTATTATCATCTAATTTTGGTGGCCCCACCTATTTCGCTGCTAGAGTGCAAACAATATTTCTGCGAAAAAGTACTAACTCTTTGATACAAATTAGTTTTATTTGGACAATAGAATTAGCAAAAAATAATAAAATTTAGTGTTGGTACTTTTCCATGGATATTTTGTTTGTATCTAATGCATTATTAAAGAAATAAATACTACAACACATTATTAAACCAGACATGAAAGAACTTGTTGCCTTCTGTCATTTTTTTATTATTAGTGATTTCTCTTTTATGCTGTGAAACTACTAACTGAAAGAGACTGGAAGTGAACAGTTCCCTTCAAAGGACTCAAACAGAAATTACAATATTTTGGAAGCATATTCTATGAAACTTGCATTTTCGCACTCTGTAGAATGATATGTTTCCCTCTTATCATGTATAGTGTGTTTCAAAACCACTATTGTCAGAATTTTATAAAAGAAAGAAATTTCCCATTAAAGGTACATCCTTTATATGTACAAAATCTATATACATAATATGCTTTGATAATCAAAATATATACAGTCTTCATAAATCATTATTTTATATACAAACTATTATGTTATAATGGGATCTTACTATGTAAACAGTGTTTGAAACAGTTCTGGAAGATATCTAGTGCAGACCAGTTCTTAAAGGGTTCCTTTGATATTTATTCAGATAAATCTGGAATCAGGTCAAAAAATGTTTTCTTTAGATTTATCTAGACAAATCCAAAGGCCAGTCCTTTAAGGCTACCTTAACTTTTTTTACATACATCTTTGTCGACTATGTAAGATAATGTGTTGGCTTATGGAAACTTTGCCTTATTGATTTGGCATGTCGTGCAGGCAGAAGAGCTCGAGCACAGACAAAAATGGAACTGTCCTCTCTTTGGTTGATTCTGACGCGGTGGAGTCTCAATGGGTGGTTTCTCACATCAACATCATCATCAAATTCAGGCCTTTCATCGAAGGATGCCTCTTCCTCTCTGTAGCGGTCATTGAGTGTATAGTAGTAGAAGGGCAGGGATAAATCCATTCTCTTTGTGAATTCCCTGTAAAATTAATGGAAAAACATCACAAAATAGTTTCTACAATTTACTAACTTCTTTACTTTTTATTATCTAATCAACACTAATTAGTAGTATTAAATTCCACAAAAATAGTGCAAGCAGTGTACTATAAGCATGGAACACTTAAACGCACTATTTACCATTAAATAGTGTTGATTAAACAATAGAAAACAATGGAATTAGCATAATTTAGCAGTATTTATGTTGCACTGTTTTGGTGTTTTTACTCTAGTGACACCTCCATTAAGAATTCAGCACCGAATTTTTAATTTTTGCATTAAATGGACAGACAACTTTCCTCACCTAACTCCCTTTGGCCAATATTCCTTGAACTGCTTTAGAGTAAACACTGTTCCAAGGTCTCTATGGACAATCCCAAAAAAAGTTTCTAGATCGTCTGTTCCACTAGCACGGGGGTGTTCGGGATAGCCAATCAGGTCATTCAACCTCCGCCTCATCTCCTGGCTTTCTATGTTAGTTGTTATTTCAACGATGCACTCACGGGAAAACCCTCTAATGTTCTCAACAGGCCTATGAAAAAAACACAAAATCAATATAATTATTTGTTAATTAATTCTTTACAAGTGGTAATATAATTTACATAACCCACTACACTCACAGTAAAATATTAGCTAAGGGTATGTGCAGACAAGTTTCTGGAGTCTGGCAAGATGAAAACTATTGTTGTTGTTTTTTAATATGAAATATTATTATTAAATAAATGAATAAATACAAACAATATGGAATAATAATATTGATGCACAAAAAATAAGGTTCATAATTATTATGTAAAGTTTCTTAAAAAGATCAATTGTGTAAACACTAAACTACATATTCTGACCTCACCTGTTGATGTCAATAGTTGAAAAGTCATAGTTGTCCTTGTGCCATGGCATCCAAATGTCAAGAATGTAATTCAACATTTTGTAGTTGTACCTACATCTTTGTAGTTGAGTCAGTCCCCTTCCATCAGTCGCTTCATGCCAGTTTGCAACAACTCTGACATACTCTGCCTCATTGGGATGTCCATTTGCCTCTAGAGACTTGACAACAGCATATGATAGGAGCCGCTCGGCATCTTTGAGGCTTTGCTTCCTTTTGCCCACCAAGGCTGCATGTGTAAGTCCACTGTTGGAATCTTTTAGGACTTTATCAAATGCCTCATAGTTGAGCTTTTCACATTTACCTCCCCGTGTGCTGGTTGCAATCCGCTTAAGTATGTGGTTATGATCCCCTCTGTCATGCCTCAGCATACCTGTGACGGGGTCTACCTCTGGGTTGTACAGGTAGAGGGAAAAATCAGCACCTTCTTGCTTTAGCTCCTCTATAGTATGCCTGTAGATGTATGTGGCAACAATTGATCTCAGCTTGTCTAGCAGGGATTCTGGTTGGTTGCGTCTAAAAGTATATGGTTGATAACCATCTGGAACAAGTTTTCCACGGACATAGGTAATGACATCAAGTAGACTCATTGGTACGCATAACAAGTTGTAAATTTGCAGTATCAGCTCAGGTTTAATGGCTGGATGTGGTCTTTGTGATACTGGGTCACCATTTCGAAGAACTGAAAAAGGAATTAAAGGGTTTTTTTTACAGCTAAAGCCATCCAATTTTGATAAAGTGACATCAAGCATGACAAGTTTTCCTTTAGAAGATGCAAATCACCCACTTCATTTATTCAACAACTGCCTATTAATGTAAATGGTGGTTCTACATGTACGTGGGCAATCCAACAAATAGCGCATCCACTGACCAACATGTATCAAGCCCAGATAAATAAGGGAATGACTATCACATATTCATAGCATGCTTTTTTAAACAAACTGAAAAACAAGAGCTTAAACATCTCTTACAGTAATGAACAATCAGCATTTCAAGAAGTGTTTTTTGGCTCATCCTCTGCACACTTTGTCTTGCATCATGTATGAGTTGCCATATGTGCAAAGCTCTGGTTTCTCCCCTTGTTCTCAGACTGCAGTACTCCCCATCTGTAGTAGTGCCTGAGAAAATATAAAATGAAATGATATTCAAATAATATTGACTGCATCATAAGCACACATGCATCTAATCAAATTTTTCAATTCTAAACATCCAAAATGAAAAGAAATGAAATAATTAAGTACATGTACAACAAAAGTACAACAAGAGAAAAAATACAATGATGCTGATAATACTAACCAACTACAGCTAGGCCACGTTGGGTTAGTCTTAGTTTGAGATCTCTTGTCAAATCTCGTAGGTACTGATCTTTCAGTGTTCTGCATGGGACAAATTTCACAGGTAGTGCATACGGTTTCTTGTTCCTTTTTTCATCGGATACCATTACTACTTCGATGTGGTCTGCTGCAATTCGTTTTTTCTTAAAGAGATTTCTAAGGTACAGTTCCACTTTACCATGTTGGTCTTTCATGGTTGCTCTGGTGGTTTTAAACTGCTGTGTTGGTTGTGTCGAATGGCGGAGAGTAACTGCAGATTCCTCGTAGATGGACAGTAGGTTTTGAGCTTCTTGCAATAGATTCTGGTATTCAACCACATTCCAGTTGGCATCCTTTAGAGCTTTTTCGGCAGTGTTCGGTGTGTTGAACTTGTGCTGGTAGACTTGAATTGCATCAGCAAACCCCTTCTTTAAGAATGCAACATCCTCTTTCACCTTGACAATCATTTCTGTAAGGCCTTTCATCAGGATCTCCTTGTTCTTTGCATCCTTTAATTCACCCAACTTATCTAGTCTTTTCTCATATTCGTCTCTTTTCTTTTTGAGTTCCTCATCACCAAGATCTTCATCGCCATTCCAAACTTTCCTCACAGATTCCATCAGAGCTGTTTTAACATCTGTTCCATCTATTTTAATCCAAAATCTACCTTTTGGGTTTGCACTCTTTAATTGGTCTAAAGCAGCAATCTACAAGAATAGATTTATGTTAACATTGCCATCCTACATGTATGTCACCCCAGTTGACCAATGGAAGTTCTTTTGAAAGTTCAATTAATATACTATTAACAATGCACCACGTACGTACGTTACAGGTCTAAGCCGATCAGAAAATTATGATTCTGTTGATGATTGTTCAAGATGGCTGAATTTTGTATCGATAAAAAATCGATTTTGGACCGCAAAGCATTCAGGTTGTCTATGTCACAAAGCAATCACGATCGGCTAGAATCTTTTTTTTAAAAGTACAGATTGAAATGTTTTAAAAGTACAGACTTAAATGGTACAGTGTTTATCAAGAAAGAAAATTTATCAAGAAGATTAATTAATATTTGCTAGATAAATAAACAGTATTGCAGATTTTTTAACAAAAGAAACAAATTCATTCTGTTTGTTTTCCTTTCAAAAAACCTTGCAAGTGTAAAACAGAATTTATGATTGGTGTAATTGTCACCTGGACTGCAGTGGTTGAATGAAATGGAGATTTCTTATCAATCCTGTGTTGGGTAGACTTGCTAGTGCAGGGAATATTTGTCCGAGCCTTAAATAAAGGAAAAAAAAGATGTTAAGAGTTGCAAGCATATAATAAATACTTTTGTGCATTGAGTTTTTGTTTTAATCCTTCAAAACATAATGGTGGACATACATTCCTTAACAAATCATTTACAGCAGGCTAAAATGTATCTTGACTAAACTTTTTGTTTGGTAATATTATGGTATGATATATAACATAAAATATTATCAAAGGAGCAATGTAGTGAAGAATATATCGGAAATTTAAGAAGAACAACTCCACTAGAAATTTGATAATTTAGACATATCAACAACAAGAAATTAGGAACTCAAAACTCCAAGAACAATAGGGTGAAGTAAATGACGTCATATTTGACGTCAAGTCCAAGTCCACCTTTATTGAGTGCATAGCTGTTCACATTACCTTAAGAGGATCTCTCACATCTGATTTGTTGAGGCCACTCCACAGTGGCCCAGCAAACAGCTTTTGAAAACGTCCAGGGAACTCTGTTGCCATAGTTTCATGCCACAACTTGTAATCATTTGGTTCTTTAATCTAGAATCAGACGAGTATGTATTATAATTATCGTCATTATTATTATTATTACTATTATCATAATTATCATTATTAAGAAGCGGTTAAGAAAAGCATGATAAATATAAAGGAAATCAAACTTATACAGGTATTTATGCAATAATTCGGTTGCTTGATAATGGATTAAGTTGATCTGAAACGTCACATAAATATATGTTTGATTTCCTTTAAATTTATTATTAATATTATCATTATTAGAGTGCTTTCACAAAATGCTGAGCTCTAAATAGTACAAAGTAGGTGATAAATTATGCAAATCCCTTTTTTTCCTATTGTCTAATCAACACTATTTAGTAGTAATTACACTATTTAGTAGTAATTAGTACTATTTGCTTCACACTTTTAGTGTAAGTACTACAGAAAAAACTGTACTTCACCACTACTAAATATAATAATGCTTTATTCTAACCTGCATCACATTGGTACATGTAAAGAACTCAATGCAGTACTCTATCATGCCAAATGGCATCCTGTTTAGAGGCATTAATGGACTCCTTCCATCAGGTCGGTCGGTGGCAATCGCTTGGCTGTACTTATAGATTAGATTGTTCTTCCTTTCCTCCTGCAACCGTTTCATAGCTTTGATGGAAAGGCTAGCAAAGTTCCCTGGGTTGCTGTCAATCCCATCAGTTGACGCAACTTTCAAAAACAGCTTATCAACAACTGCTTTTGCTGCATCAGAATCTAACATTTGAAACAGGTTATAAATTAACTGTTTCAAAAAAGGTTGACAGCTCTGCAGCTGGCTGATTGCTACAGACACCAGATCTTGGAGAGTCTTGGTATCTAAACAGCCAAGTCCGAATAGAATTACTTTTTTGATTTGGTTTTGAGTCATTATTTTGAACTTCTCTAGCAAGAGTTCAGAAACATCCTGCAGTTCAGCTTTAGATTCCTGACTGCAATGTTCTTCAGCTGAACCATCTAGATATTCTTCAACCCCAAGTCCCAAGTCGTTTTCAGCTTCTTCCAAAGTTTTGTATTTTGGCGCCAGGTTTCTGAATACTTCCAAACGAACTGCTGTTCCTAGAAAGATAAGAAATTTAAATAAATTAACTTTTCAGCCTGATATAAATGGAATGCTTTGAGAGGAAAATTGCAAAGTATGCATGTATATCATAACTCCATGCAATGAATAATTGTGTACAAACAGTAAATAATTACTGAACTACAGTATATTGGTGCAGCGCGGTTAGTGTTTAGCATACTTGTGAACACTGCTCTGACATACATGTAATTACATTTACAAATAGAAATACCTGATCTCAACTCAGTCTTCGCAGACTCATGAATATACTGCGCTGCTTTTTTCCAGTATGCGTGTGATGATCCAAATGATGGCCACACCTTTTCATTTGGAATTTCATTGTGAAATAATGCAATGAATTGGATAAGACTTTGCTTTTCCCTTAAAGTCCATGTCTGCAGCTTTGATCTTCTCTTTTTTGGGGAGTAGCTCAACTGCCTTGGTGAATGTATTTTCTTTAATATTCTTTTTGCTGCCTGCATAATATGGAAGTAAAATGAGATTACATTGGAAACATGAAAAGCTTTTTGTGTGTATATTTTGTGAGCTTTTTATTACTTCAGACTTTTGATATTATCCTTTTTAGCAGTCTGTACGTTTACACATATCAACATGTAAATAAGTTTAAATATAGTATTATTAAAACGGTAGGTTTTATTTGACGCTAAAGAAATAAAAAATAATCCATATTTTGCTTTTTCATACCTTCTGTGTAGGGCTTGGCTGAGAAAAGGAAAGGGATTTCGCTGCTGAACTAGTTCTTTCCGAACTGCAAGGCGATTTTTTGGGTTTGTTTGGCGTATCGCCCTCGGAAATGTGTTTTCTTTTGTCCATTTACCTCTGAGGAAACCAGGAAAATGCTTTAGTAATACAGAAAGAATTATAAACCAACGATAAATTGGTCTAAAATCGTCCAACGATACGACTGTAGGCATTTTTTTCGACCGGAAAAGTGCAAATTTGCCTGTATTTTGACTGCGATTTCTGATCTTTCAAGCCGAGGTACAATGAGGTACACAGACATAACACAAGATAATGGACATTCTGTTGACCGAATAAGGTCCTTTCGTTACTATTTGGTAACGTATAAATGTTCAAGAGCCAAAATCCGTGACGTACCTCATTTGTTCTACACACAATGGCGTCAAGAAGCGTGACCGTTACCAAACAAATGTCTTTCAAACTCCATTGAAAACAACTTTTGATTCACAGAAATGACTCAGAATGTAAGTCAGATAAATAAAGAGGCCAAAAAAGTTGAATTACTCACCTTAAACTGATGCGTGATTCCGTATTTCAAGTCAGACAATCTGCAAAAAATCGTTCGTGTCGGCTTGACGCCCGCTATTTTGCGAATGAATGTGTGACAATTTCGCGCAAAGGATTCTGGGGATTATGCAAAATCCTCCTTTGGCTGTACAGGTTTCCTAAGAAATGTTCTCTGTCTGACAATAAAAAAATGTGATTTTTTAATGCATGAATTAATTAGCTTAAACAGGGTTCCCAGCCATTCTGAAGTGTTAAATTCCCTGACTTTTCACTGACTTTTCCCTGACTAAAACTCAGTTTTTCCTGACTATTTCACACAAGACAAACACAACAATTTATAAGATATTTCCAAGATGGCAGAATTAGTTGCCCAGGCCTTTTTTATCGCAAGACTATTCAACAGAAGACAGAAAAAATAAATGTTGGACGGTGCAATTAACACGACCATTTCCTGTAAATAATTTATTCTCTCTTTGAAAGTTTTTTATGTTAAAAATAGCATCTACGAGAAATATTTTTAAAGTTACTTAAACAAAATTCCCTGACTTTTCCCTGACTTCAAGTGAAAATGTCAATTTCCCTGACCAAATTAGAATTCCCTGACTTTTCCCTGACTTAATTTTCCCTGACTGTGTTTTTCCCTGACCCCTGGGAACCCTGTTAAAAATACAAATAATTAAATTTAATGATCTCATTGACATATATATATATATATATATATATATGTTGTTGTACAAACAGGGTTTCAACCACTTTGATGCAGAAAGGCACTAAAACCTAGGACAATCACTGGATTTGCCAGTATGTAACATTTGACAGATTTGATACCAGTGACTTAGATGATTCAAGACCAATTGGAGACTTGCTGGACTTTGAGTTGGTGAACTACTTCTTAAATCAAGATGAACAAAAACAAATGAGGTCCGAAATTATGATTCTTGTGGCTAGAGCACTTCTACCCTTTATTCCCTGGCTTCAAACTATTTCTGATGTAATTCCTAATCACATCCAGCATCAATATTCAGAGCAAATGAGACAAAAATCAGTTGTAATTGGCCTTCCAGTTGTACCTTACAGCCAAGTGAAGCATGCTGATGTAGTGAAATATCTTGAACTGGTCCAAGAACTGTTAGTAAAATTATATGGATTGGAAAATGCAGATAGAAGTGAATTACCTACTATTCCATTAGGAGGAGATCTCCTAGGAAGAGAGAGAGCTTCAGGGGCAAAAAAGCTAAGTGGCTGTGACACTAAAGCTGAACGGTTCTCTAATATCATTGAGGTTACAGGGTACTGGCATGCAAAGCAATCATTTCTCAGTGTAAGTGATTTCACCTCATTTTCAACTGAAATGCATTAATTTATTCTATTCTCTACTACTAAAATTTGTTATTCAACTTTGCTTAATTTGAAACCTGTTTGTTTATTTTGTTTTCCTTAATTGTTTGTTTGTTTGTTGTTGCTATTGTTGTTTGTTGTTGTTGTTGTTTCGGGGGAAAGTTTGAATATTAGCTCTTTCCACAAAGAGCTGTTCAATCAGTTCATTTTTGTGAAAGTAGAATTTATTTATTTATTTATTTATCTGTTTATTTATTCAGCTTTCAACATATGTCAAAGAGAACTAGACAGATGGTGGCCACCTATAAGATAGTCTCCAGGGTTACCTGTGTTTTGAACAACCACACACCCAACTGTAAAATCTTGTGTTTATAGTGAACATTTCAAGGGACATTCTAAGCGACACTGTTCCATAATTCAAATCCATAAGTAACATTCAAGAAGACAAAATATAACAAAGGTCACTTAATCAGTGTTCATGAGCAACCTTTCAATTTATCTTAATAATAATAATAATAATAATGGTTTATTCCAGCTTTTCTACATAGTAGCTATACATCTGGAACTAAGACTATAAAAACAATCTAAATTAATATGACCCAATAGATAATTACCCCTCCCAGAAAGAACTGAAGTATTAAAAACATATTCAACTATTTACAGATTAATTACCGATTACACATCGTTCCCCCTCCCCCTAAAAGTCAAACAAAATAAATAGTAATAATTATAAATTATAAATCTACCCTCCCTTGAAACTCAGCCTAGAAGATATTAAACAAAAATTAATGATAGTAATTTTAAACCTGCTCTTCACTATATGGTAATATATTTACTAATTTAATATATTTAGAAATTAACCGCTGTTTTGCCCTTTCCCACAAAATATTTTTAACCTTGCGGTTAAACGTTGTTGATTCTGAACACAATCGTAACTGTGTAGGAAGTTCATTAAATAATTTAGATGCTGAATCTTGAAAAGTTCCTGTCTTTAAGGGTATAGTAAGTTGTGGGGCTGTGCTTGAGCGTAGCTGTCTCTTTGGTGCATGCCTCTCTAATGGAAGATATTCTGGCCACGATGAGTTAAACATGGCTAGGTGAGCAGATCGAAGTAAATGAAATTGAGTTCTCTCTTTAGTTGGAAGCCATCCTAACTTCATGACATCTTCTTCTGTAGCAAAGTGATTGGTGACAAAGCTTGCTGCAGAGTTTTGTACTTTCTGGATCTTTTTCTGTAAGTATGCAGGAAGTGGATAGCATACTATATCATTGAAGTGTAGCCTTGAAAGCACCAGGCTTTCAGCTAGTTGCTTCTTTATATGAAATGGTGCCAGCTTTCGTATTTCCATAGTGTTGACAAGACACCATAACACAATGATTGCACATACTTTACGTGATCTGACCATTTGAGATTTTCGTCAAACCAAGTACCTAGGAGCTTGAATGTCTTTACTCTCTCTACTGTTTGACCTTTTATTTTAAGAGATGGTGTAAACTCTCCGAGACCATGCGTCCGTGACATCTGCTGTGTTGACACTAACATTTGCTTGGTCTTCTTTTCATTTAGTAATAAATTAGTCCCAATCGCCCAATTTTCAAGTGCCGAGAATGTTGTTTCCATCTTCTGTGTACAGGTCCTAAGATCTGTGGGTGCACTATGACTGTAGAACGTAGTGTCATCTGCATACTGGAAACAAGTGCAATTCGCGTCATCCTGGAGGTCGTTGACATATAGGTTAAACAGGACGGGTCCCAATATTGAGCCCTGAGGCACTCCAAACTCGATGTCCACTAGATCTGACTGTCTATCATTCACTTGCACAAACTGCTTTCTTCCTGTTAGGTAGCTAAGTACCCAGTTCAAAGATTTGCGCGAGAATCCAATTGAGTGAAGCTTCTTCAACACGGTTGAAAAGTCCTCCATATCAAATGCCTTGAAGAAGTCAGCGAAAGCGATGAGTGTTACTTCTCCTTTCTTCATAGCCCGAACTATATCATATCGTATTCATAATAGAACAGTTGTTGTTGAATGTCCTTTGCGATAACCAGAGATGTTGTTGTTCAGTACTTTCTGCTGACTGATGTAATCCAGCAGCTGATGAAGAACAAGGCGTTCATACACTTTAGACAGCGCAGGTAAGATGGACTCAGGCTTCAGAAGGTTGATATTGAAATCGCCAGTTACTATTAGAAGGCCATCCCAAAGCATGTTTAGTTGGCTGAATAAATTTTTGGCTTTGTCTATCCAAGTCTGGAAATTTTGTATACGTTCAGAACGATACATTACGCCAAGAAGCAATTTGCTGTGACGGTTACGTCCAGGCATCTCCAACCAGATGTGCTCAAGGTCCGGTTCAATATTTTCAATGTCATTCCGCCTTTCAAAGGTGATCGAGTCTCTCAGGTAGACCCCAACACCTCCGCCACGGATGTTGTCATGACTGCGGAAGATGTTTCAACATCCGGATGTTCTTTCAAAAACATCCCAAAATCATTGTCAAAACAAAATGTATGCCTACATCTTCAATGGTCTACTACTATTTAAGTGTCAATATCACCCTTATACAGAACTCTACATCTCACACCACTTCACTTTCCATTAGTATACACTTATTTCAAAAATCGTTGTCTTAAGTCAAGCTACGAGCATCAAGCCAAGACTGATTGTGGTTTTATGATGGTAATGTATCCAAATCACACTTGTTTCTACAGACCTAATTACAAAATATGGTCATTTTCACATCCTTGTTACTATATTGCACTTTATTCTGTTGTTAACAAGTGTGATTTGAGTACATTACCACCATAAAACCAGCACTCATTTTGGTCTTGCAACAATGATTTTTGGAGTAAGTGTATATTTGTCAATTCATTGTTGTACAAATATAGTTAATATAAGAATGTTGAGGGTGCAAAACATTTTTTTCTCTTGATGCCCTGGTAAAACATTCTTGTAGTTTGGTGAGCTCTTTTAAATTGCTTTTAAAACCTCTCCTGCACTCTCCTGCATTTCACCAGTGCAATACAAATGCTTCAGTTACTCTATAAAGAAAGCATTTCATACCTTTTGATTCTTTTATAATTTTGTTCCTTTTGTAGACTAGATTTAGCTTACACTTTTTTGCCCAAGTACATGACAACTAAACCATGTTTACAGGAACACTGCTAAAAAATAAATAACTGTTTATTTAAGTGTCCAAGTCTTCTAGGGCTTGCGCACTAATTGGGGGTCACTGTACTCTCACACACACTACCTCTACATTAATATAATCACTCGACTCACTTTGCACTGTACATGAATGATCAGTGAACTACATCCACTAAAAGCAGCAACAGCCACAATAGTAGTAGTACTTTAACAAATTAAATGAACAACATTCACTTCCATCTTCTCCAAGAGTTCCATACTGATTGGCCATTTGAGTTTTCACCTTTTACTGTTTTACACACTAAGTCATATCCTTTGAAGCCTTTCCTTAATTTCCTCATTTTTTAATGATCTTTATGCCTAAAGTGCATGACAACTAAACCATGTTTACAGGAACACTGCTTTGCACTCTACATGAATGATCAGTGAACTACATCCACTAAAGCAGCAACAGCCACAGTAGTAGTAGTACTTAACAAATTAAATGAACAACAATCGCTTCCATCTTCTCCAAGAGTTCCATACTGATTGGCCATTGAGTTTTCACCTTTTACTGTTTTGCACACTAAGGGCCTGTTTGCACTACAGCGAAATTTTGGGTGGATTCGAAAATTAACACTTCTAGATCATGATAACTAAGTTTTGTCGAATGTGTTTGCACTTGTACCAAATTTTGATTTCACTTAGTTAACCTGTCAATCAAGCTATCACGTAGCTTAGTCTTCGGGTCAAATTGGAGCGAATTCAAGATGTTACTGCGAAATGTTTTGTTTATGTTTTTTGGCTTTTTGATCACCCTACAAAACCTACAGAATGACAGAGAGCAATTTCTTTTTCTTTTGGTGGTTCGAAGATTTCAACTTCTACAAGCACAAATGCTAATTCAGTTGTTGAATCACAGGCGGCGTAGACGTAGACGTCGAAGATTTCACCCGTACCCGTTCACGCAATTGTGGTTTGAAATCCACATAAATCCACAAAATTTCCCAGAGGTTTTTTTTCGAAGGCATTTGAGGATGGGAAGAGACACATTTGAAAGTCTGCTGGCATTGGTACGACATAATGTCACACGACAGGACACACACTTTCGCGACTGCATACGGCCAGAGAAAGTTCTTGCTATTGGACTCTATCGTATCGCACACGGCGGTTCATATGACAATACAGCCCTTGCAATGAATATAGGAAAGGCAACTGCGTATGAAGCATTTCATGATGTAGTCAACGTACTGTATGAAATAAGAAATGACTTTATAAAATTCCCAGAAACTGTCGCTGAAACCGCAGCCTCCATTGAAACCTTCGCTCCTTTTACCGATCTACCCGTTGTTGCCGGTGCAATCGATGGAACACACATCAAAATAAAATCGCCTAAGGAGAACGCTGGCGATTATTTTAGTAGATATCAACAGCATGATGTGATGTTACAAGGAATAGTTATTGATGCGTCTGCTGGGTATCCAGGGTCATTACATGACTCGAGAGTATGGAGGAACAGCACTATTTTTCAAAAAGCAGAGAATGGTGATGTTTTAGCAGCTGGACCAATGCACAGAATCGGAAATCGACTGATCCAGCCCTATTTACTCGGAGATAGCGCTTACACTATTGCACCGTGGTTGCAGAAACCTTATCCGGAGGGCACACGAGATCCAGATGAGATTGCATTCAACAATCAATTGTCGAAGGCCCGAGTGAAGGTAGAATGCGCATTTGGCATACTTAAAAGCCGATGGAGAATTCTTGATTATATCGCTGAAGGAAACGTCACATTTATATCTAAAATTATCATAGCTTGTTGTGTTCTCCACAACTTCTGCATTTTAGCTGGTGACGAATGGGAAGATGACAACAACTATGACAATGGAGGCAATGATGGCCAAAACAACAATAATGTCGATCCTGCGAGATGGAGATGATATACGCGAACTGCTTAAGAATAATCTGTAGTTTAATGACTCATTTGCAAAACTTATATAATAACACTACATGATCATGAATTTTGTTACTGTTTAGATAACCTTAAAGAATTATAAGCGAATATTTTTTATTAAATTGTAAATGCACAATATCCCAAAGTAATTATAGGTATGATTTCGGTGGATAATAAATTCATTTGAATAGTGTCTGTAATTATAATATTCAATTGCAAATCATATAAAATTATATCTCTTGAATAAAGTATTCATGGTCGATAAATAATGAATGAACAGTAACATGTTAATACAGTTAATATTTAGTGTTCAGAATAGTGTTCAGAATTTACCTAATTATTCAGTCAGACTTTGATTTCTTCATCATTTCAAGCATGGAACTCATAAACTGAGTCATCATGTTAAGCTGTTCTGCTTGAGACTTCTGTAAATTTTCTAAGACGGACGTTAATTTATTCCCCTGCTCATTTACAGCAGTTAGGGCACCAGCAATTGATTTGTCCTCTTCCTCTGCTTCTACGTTACGTTGTCTTTTCTTTCTTTGTTTCCTGTCACTGCTAATTTCATCCAGCGATTCAGTGGGGCTTGGAGTAGATGAGGTTGAGCCAGAAGGTGAGTCTGAGGAACTGGATTGGCCGACCTCACCAGAAGCACTCTCTTTCATGTGGCTGAGTGTGACCATATCGCGGTCACTGAGGACCGAATCGATTTCATCGTAATGAGGGCTCTTCCATAAGTTTGAACCAGTTTGGTTTCTGTTCCAATCTTTTCTCTCTTTGTATTTGTCGAGAAGGTACTTTATCTTTCTCTGGCATTTATCTGGAGACTTGTTCCCTTTGAATTGGGTGTTAAGCTTCTCCACAATCTTTGACCACACTTTTCTTGAATTTTTACTGTTTAACTGGGGATAGTTTTCTTTCCACAAGGACACAAGATACTTTTCCTCGTCAGGGGAAAATGTTTCATATTTCCCAGTAGGAGCTTTACGTTTGCCCTTTTTGCCAGCGCTTGGAGTATCTGTAGTTTGACTAGGTTCTTGTTGCGAGTTGTTTGGCGCTTGCTGAAAACCATTCAATTGATGTTGCTGACCATTTAGTTGATGCTGTTGTGGTTGTGGTGCAGGATGTATTACAGGAAAACACTGTGATCCATAGTAATTAAAGATAGGTTGTGAGTTCGAATGTTGAGATTCTTCGTAGTAATACGGCGCCGTGAAGTTGTAATTGGGATCCATCTTTACTAGTCGCTAGTACTAGTGTAAATGGCGGGAAGTTAATGCTTGGGTACCACAATTATAGCAATGATCAAATGGCTATGAATGTACGTTGACAGACGTACGTCAAGCCAACAAAGGATTTCTACACCTAGACAAAATTTGGAGGCCTCCAAACCAAGACGGCGGCACTTTTGTAGTTTGGTAAGCTTTACAAAAAATTTTCGTGTCACATACTCCACTAAAACGCTGTTGTTGACAGATTTTTTTGCAAAACAAACAGACTTTCGCATAGTGCAAACAGGCCCCAAGTCATCTCTTTGTAAAAGCCTTTCCTTAATTTCTTCATTATTCATCATTTATTTCTCTAATTATTATGCTGCACCAGCAATAGAATTGATATATTATGCTGTTCAATCCCATTTGCCAATTCTGTTGCTCCTTCTGCTGGTGTTTGATACTGTTGCAGTAACTGCACTTCACTTGTAGCAATGGTATAAACCAATCTGTTTGCACTACTAAAATAAGCAAATAAGCTGTTGGTATCATCATTTTAACGCTCAATGTTTTGTCTGCTATCTTTCTTATTGAAATGAAAGCACATTTCATGGCTATTATCATTGTTACGAAATTAACTTATTTTGACTCGAAATCTTGCCTTTTCTATTTGATGGCAATACTTGAATTTTATTTAAGCTTTGCCTTTTCTATTTGATGACAATACTTGAATTTCATTTTAGGCTCTAGAAAAGGATTTGAAATTTTTGATGAGCATATATATGCAATCAAACAATACGTGATTTCGAGAGTTGACCATGGCGAGTGTGTTGAAAGTGCGAGTCTCCCAAAGGAAATTAGTTTACAAACAGAATATAGTGCTTTATAGCACAGTAAATAAGGCCTATGATTTTAAAATGAGTTTTTTCGATATGGAAGTATACTTGAGGGTTTGGGCGAGTCTGCACCTGCATGAATTCGCTAATAGCTTTTATATTTGTCAACTGAACAGAATAATTACAGTACCGCCCGGAATTACTGCCACATTTGAACGCGGCAAGAACGCGTGCAATTACCGCAGGATGGACGCGATCTGGTCGCAAAAGCTCGCGAATTTGCCGCGGGCTAAGACGCCGCAAGCCGCGGCCTTTCTGTAATGAGATCGCGGTAAATCGCGTCTACAGTCAAAGGACGCGGCAGATAACTCGACTGGAGAGGTATATGAAGTGACAAAATTTTTCCAAAGTATAAAATCCACGAAAAAATCCATTCAATATTTCCATGAAAGCGTACTATTTTAAATTTATGTTTCAGAATCATATATATCTTGGGTTGTGTTTTGTGTATTGAAGACACTAATCACGCAAACACACTTATTTTTCGGAGCAGTTTCTAATTATTCTTGTAGTTATTCGTCTCTTACAAGCACACATGGACAGTATAAACACTCATGACTGCCAACTTAGAACACGCTAACAAACTGTCTTCATGCGCTGATTCGATCAATTTGCCATTTCTAAATACAAACAAACGTTATTCCAGGTGTTTAACGATTTGAACTACAATGATATGGATCCTGATTTTATATTGAAAGTTTATTTTTCTTCTAGGAAATTTTCAGTCGGTTCGCCGAGCCTTGAATATTTCTATAACGTCCTGGGCACCAAATGGCAGAAAGACCAGAAAATTATTCAATAATATAACTTTTAGTTGTCAGGAAACGATAAGTCTAAAGACTAAATAATATTTCTAAATAAAACCCCCGCCAAATTTGTTGCATCAACAACAACGCTAACTTTTCTGTGTATGGCGGATTGTATACGTCAATGGTTTTCTACAGACGGATCAACTTTAATTCAGGACGGAAATTCTATACATTTATGTAAAGTGTCCTCGTTAAATAAAGTTTTTTATTTAACTTATTCTAGCGTAAATCATTGTGGACTACGGATTTTAGATGTTCTTTAGGTGTTTAAAAATTTCGGTGATATCGATCGGGGCAATCAGTCATGGTCAGTCGACATTGACCAGAGTTAACTCCGAAAACGGATTGTTGAGGGAACTAGCTAAAAATCTATTGATTGGATTGTAGCCATCGCTGTCTTTCCACAGTTTTTTTTGGTTTCAAATAATGTGTTAATAAAGTTCCTTTGAGATAGAGGTTCCGCAAGCAGTATGTCAATAGATGCTTGTGAAAGCTTTGTCAAGTGTTGCGTGACGAAACAAACTGCGGCTGCGTGAAAGGCAATATACCGACATTAGTTTTTATTAACCACCTGTTGACTTGAACGCCATGGACAAGCAAGCCCAGCTGAATACCATCCGTGATTTGCGCTTGTCGAAAATTGAAACGCTGAAGGAACTCGAACAACAGTTTTTACAGTCCTTGCCTACATTGAACCAGCCACTCAGTATTGAAACTCAGCAAGAACTAACCTGCATTTACAGAAATTTAAAGAAATTCAGGGAAAGGGTCAAGCAAGATCTGAAAGTGATGGATGCTCTTGAAGAGGAGTTGGAGAAATAGCTGAATCAGATCCTTATAACAAAATGGCTCTTTTCGGAGCCACGACATTTCATAAAATCAATGATCATTGCTTAAAATATATCACATACAAAATAAACCCACCCTATCTCCATAAACGCAGATTTTCCGGCCTCTTCATAGCTCATGGGTCTAGCAATTTTATTGCGTTAAGTGTTAACGTCATAAGTATTTTTAGACTTTTTAGACTGGTTAGCCATTATGAAAGTCTTTTAGAGCTAAAATTGGAGCGTTTCGAGTAATTGTAGAATAAATGCAGTGCATGCTAATAATTCTTTGATTCATCGTGTTATACCACTAACATAAAATTACGAAATTTGAGTAGCGGTATCTTTTCAGCTATTCCATCATCAATGCATATTTTACTTCGGCATTATTAAGATGATTAATATGTATGCACCTGTTGCCGGCTTTAGTCGGAACTTTGGTTAACAATTAACGCGCAATGCCGAAAAGTGCACCCAGCCAACACAATGATTTCCCTTGGGCTTTATTGTTTCAGTTAAAAGCGATGTGAAACTTGATCAGTCTTACCTTCTTAAATTACGAAATTTTTTAAATGTTAAATTTTTATCTATTCTTAGATTCATATAATTTTTAAATGAGTTCAACTACATAACGCGTAATACGACATCAATATATTTTATAGTGTTTTATTCAATTATTCAGCATAGCACTTTAGTTTCGATAAATATGATATAAGTTAATCATTTATTTTTAATATTTATAATTTGATGTATTATCGACAATAGTATATGTATACCAGAGGGCCACGAGTTCATCAGTTACCAAAATTACTGTTAAGTGTTACCCTCTATAAATAAAGTCGTTATTATTATTATTATTATTATTATTATTATGATTCAGTCATACCGTACGGCACTGTATCCCAAACCTGTCACTTGGTATTACGCCAATCAACAATGTCCACTCTCCGCGTTCAGATGAAAGTTCCAAAATATGTCCTTTTTTATTTTTTTGCCGACAAGACGGCCGGTATTTTGGCAAGCAAAAATATAGTATGTGTTCTAAAAGGCGACAAAAAAAGCAAAGGGAGTATAGTTAAAGTAAACTACGGACAACTCAGCGGTCTAGAAGCAGAAATCATCGATAGTGGAGGTACGTTGATTCTAGATTAATCTTTTCTTTTGAACCCTTATGAAACTCTCTTTCCAAAATATCACGACAATGTTGATTCTGATGGTGTTATGGTGAATTATTTCAGATGACTTCTCAGAGATGCGATGTAAAGAAATCCAATTTTTGAAGGATCCAAAAAACGAGCACCTTTTCATAACCGATGATGAGGATGAAGAAATCGAAAAAGAAGTGGTAAGTATCAACATGCCTTTTATTACTTTAAGCATATTTGAAACTGACTAATCTATTACATGTACTCAGGTACTAAAAGTCTTGAAATGAAAGTGACAAAAAAGTAGAGAATTCTGATGTTTTTTTAAAATGTCATCTTTTCCAGTTAGCTTATAATTTGAAATGACTTTTTCCCCATACGCCTAGAGCATATTTGTATAGGCGCAATATAAATGCATTATATTATTTTTATTATTAATAAGCATGCATCCGGCCGGAAAACAAAAACGAGTGAAAGTTATTTATCTTTCTAAGTATGACCAAGTTTGACCTGTTACTGTTACTCTGTGAAGTGTTGAAATTAGAAAAGTGAATAATATTTTGTCGTTACAAAATGTACTTGGATAAAAGGAGGACTACACTTAGTGAGGAGCTGTTTAAAAATGCGGTAAAAATTCAGTATACGTAAGCTTTTCAAGCATGTTTAACTCCATTACCCTGTATCGTATTTACTTTTTTCTGATTTCTTACAGACGAAACCAAGCAAGCAAAAACAGAAGAAAAAAAGAAAGCCTTCGAACAAAAAGCCGGCAAACAAAAACAAAGTGGTAAATATACAAATGCCAATTTCAGAACTATTACGTAGCTGCGTTGCAGTTTACTTCAATGATAACCCATTTATATTTATTTTAAAACCGTCAAGATTAATTTATAACAGATATTTTTTTATTTGATACTTTAGACACCAAGCAAAAGACAAAGAAAAGAAAAGGAACTGGTAGGTATAAATAGTAATTTCCTACCACCACCATACTTTGCATTATGACACATTTTCAAACTGAACCAGTAAAAAGATTCCCGTTAGCTGAACTAAGTAATGCAAGTTACAGAGTTGTTTTTTTCTACCCAACCTTTTTGTGTTTTTCTAAATGTTTTGCTTTGTTTATATTTCATCTTAGGCCACTGTAATATCCCGAGCTTCACCAACTACGCCGCCACCATTATCTTCTGTGCCTCCACGAGCTATTTTGCCACAACCAGGCAATTCACCACCATCATCTCCTTTGCCTCCGCGAGCCTCTTCACCACAACAACCCGATTCGCCACCGCCATCTTGTTTGCCTCCACGAGCCTCTTCACCACAAGCAACCGATTCGCCACCGCCATCTTTGCCACCACGAGCCACTTCGTCACAACCAGCTTCTGACCCAACACAGTCATTCACGCCACCACTCTCATCACCATTCATTTCATCACCACCATCACATTTTCCACGAACACATAATCTTCCATGATCACTTAATCTTCCACTCTCAACCACACCGAGACGCCATCCTCAATCATTTTTGCCATCCACGCCATCAGTTTCCTCATCACCAACATCACAGACATCATATTCATTCCGAGAACTGAATATCACAAGCAACAATTCCATTTCAAACAGCACACTTTTAACAATCCTCAATCGAATTGAGGAGAAAGTCGATCATCTTTCCAGCTTACTCAGTACACATCATTCTGCATCACCTCCCACAGTTACATCCGTTACATGCCCTTCACAAGTACACAAAGACATACCATCACCTTCATATTCACCTTCACGAGCATTAACACCATTCATTTCATCACAATCACCTGTCGCACAACCAAGGACTTGTCAAGAACAGCCCGCTGAAATACCACTGGACCTGGCTAGTATAAAGATACAGTCATCATCTTACATGAACTTTTCAGTCCGTCTTCTAAAAATCCTGTTTGAGCCTCATGAACTGGAGGGAAGGAACGTTCAGGGAATGCGGGGCAAATCAAAACTAAATCCCGAGAAAATAGCAAGGATAAAAAAGCATGTTTTTGAGTATTATTCTTGTTCACCTTCAGAAGTCAACAGGCAATGGAGAGACTGCAGAAAGTCTATTGATTCCTACATTAGAAAGAAATATAAAATTGATTAATTGATTCCCTATATTAGAAAGAAATCAAAAATCTGTAAAACACGTTCCTAGTTACTGCTTTTTAATTTCATTAAATCTTTAATGGTAATGACTATGGTTTTACATTGATGTACTGCGTTGTTTGTATACATAAATAACGAATTTTGCGAAAGAAATTTAAGCTGTAGTATTGTGTGTGATCACCAATCCAAAGACGTCACTGTTACGTTGCCGCATTTCTTACTTTTTCTAACTAGAAATTTTATACTGTGATCTCAGATAATATAACAAAATCGCTGTAGGGGGAAAGGGAGGGAGAGGGAAATGTCATCACACTAGATAGACTTAGACTTGGACTCAATCAGTACTAGAAACAAACAAATTAACAATTGGCATGGCGGCAAAACTCTGTGAGCAATTAAAACATTCCGATTGACTCGGAATTCTACAGACAACTTCAGCCTTCTTTGAAATCTATTCATATATCGAGAGCTTTACATTAAATTTAAGATAAAAGCAGTAACTAACAGAATGATTAAACAGATAAGAGAATATAAGTGTATTGAGTCTGAGCTCAAACAGTGGGCAATCGGAGTCACTGGTTCGGTTTGCACGGCCTTAGAATTATAGATGATCATCCATTCTTCCTTGGATTTCACTTTTCCTGACTCTCTGAGAAGCTGATGAGAAAAGAGATATATATATATATCAGAAAAGTCTTTATTGGAAAATATAGGCCTTGTTCACACTACATTATTAGATCGATCTGAAATTGATCCAGTCTAGTAGATCGAACTCATATCGATCTAGAACTGTAGTGTGAACAGGGCCATAGATTCAGGCAGATAGGTGAATTTCGGTGCTACTGATCGGAGAGAGAAGAGAGAAAGTTTCTCTGTTGTCTAAAGAATCGGAGTCTGGTGTGCTTGTTATAATATAATTATGCTTAAAGCGCATACCTTTACTGTTGGATGAACTGAATAGAGATATCTTCCATGCCTCCAACCAAAGGGTTGTTTCACAGGATATTCAGGATCTGACATTGTTACGTCACTCTGTTGGGTAAGAAAAGGAAATTGATGATGGTTGGATAGCTATCAATGGGTACTGGCCGTGAAGCAAGCTGCTCAAGGACAACTTGAATTATATCTAACCTTTCTTAGATTCAGTTCTATCACTGTGTCCTTCTTGATGTCTTCACAATGACTATTAAAGAGCAGTGAGTCCAAACAAACTTGACATCAACTGAAGTATCCTCTTAGGTCCGTTGCATATTTAGTTACCCCTAAGTGTCCTTAATTGCTGGAAATAACAGGGCTCAACTTTACACGCTTTTATTCAAATGTACAGTAAACATAATATATAATGACAAAGGTTTTTGACATGTTTAAATGTTATTGCTTCCTAAAACCTTATGTGATCATGAGTCAATTCTCAAAAAATGTAAACATTTGGTGCATACCACCCCACTACTCTCAAAGTTGTTGTCCATTATAAAGCTGACGCGAGGGTGCGACTCAGTTTCATTCAGTATTTGAGATTCAGAAAGTGTTCAGAAAAGACCACCTATTACGCTCTCTGACAAACGCAATCACATCAATAACGCACCGACAGACTAAGACAAGTATGCCGCAGAATTTGATAGACATCGAATATGGTCACACTTTCATATAATCAAGATCTCTCTCAGTGCACTGTAAATTTTAAAGAGTTGTTTTTACTCTGAAAATCGAGTAGCTAATCTAAAAAATATAGGATTAGCTAATAGTGGTTGATCAATTAGACCGCCATTACAATAAAGTATCACGTAGCTCATTTCAGCGTGGGAATGTAAACAAACTAAGAGATACCTGTCAGAAGATTGCGTCCTGGTCAAAGGGAAAAGCCAAACGATTATATTGCGCATTCATGAAAAATGAACCTCAAGACAACCAATCTTTTTGAACCATAACCCCACATCCTTAGTCAATGTTGATATGTTCATTAAAAAATCACTAAAATTGTTCTAATATATATTGGATAACAAAACAAAAGTTGCTGAAATCTGTCATGTTTATCAATTAAAGCAATTATAATGATCTTTTTCTTCCACGCTTCCAACTTTCAAATATCGTGCTGCAAATCTTTTTACTATCAGTTTCACAAAAACCTCCCATTGCTTTGTCGAAGCAAAAATCTGTGATAAAAATCATAGGGCAAAACTACAGTAGCGTTGTACGAAATTCGTTCTAAATCTTTTTCTCATTCATTGTAACTAAATTAGTGCTAGCCTAATAATTGGCTACTTCAATTTTGCTTTCATTTTTATTTATTTATTATTTATTTTTATTTTTATTAATATTTTTTGCGATAGCTGTAAAGCATGATCATTGACTTTTGTATATATGGTGTGGCTCTGAAAAGAGCCGTTGGTTTTGTGTTGGACTGGTTTTGGTTGTTAGTGTCCAGAAGCCTTGCCATCTCTTTTTACGATATCAGGGAGGACTTTGGTCAAGTGGCCAATGTACTTGCGGCACTTTTCTATGGTAACTGTCTTCCAGAAGTTCTGAATTCCAGAAACCAGCTCCTCTTTGTTCTTTGGCTTGACTTCCCTACGTAAGTGGCTCTTCAACTCGTGCCAGAGCATCTCAATTGGATTAAGATCTGGACTTTCGGCTGGGGTTGCCCAATAGTTGACATTATTGTCCTTCAAGAAGTCCATGGCTAAGTGACCTAGAACACAGAGTTTGAAGCTGTAAGAATATACATAACGAGGAATGAATATAAGCAACAAAGTATTGTAATTATCTTCTTACTTTTATGCTTGGGATCATTATCTTGCTGAAATCGATAACCTCCGTTAGGGAACGTCTTTTGAGCCCAAGGAAGTAGCGTGTTGCGTAGAATTTCTTCAACAAAGAACTCCTTTCGCATAATACCACTGAAAATCAACATATCAGTGGCACCACACTTAGATATGCCAGCCCATACGTGTACCTTGTAGGGATGTTTCACTTTGGGTTTCAGTTTGGCAGGCATGCCTCTTTTTCTGAAGCATATTCTGCCATGCCGTTCTAGCCAAATGCTGCTTTCATCAGTGAAAACAACATTGGAGAAGGTTTCGTTCTCTCTCAAGCATTTCCGAGCAAACTCAAGACGAGCCACTCGATTGGCTTCACGTACAGCTTGGCAATATCGAGGTCCAGTTCTTATCCAACCAAGTTTCAATCTGGTACTCTTGATGACGGATAAGGACACTGTCATCTTCAGTTCTTTCTCGAACAAACGTTGAAGACCTATATATTAAAGTAAATCAGATCAGTTTTAGCCTTTAAAAAGATTTCTAAGTAATAATAATTGTAGCCGTTACTTACCAACAGATGTCAATTCATCATTTTCTTCTAGTTTTTTGTCAATAAAGTCCAGATGTTGCATGGACAGCATTGCCTTCCTCCCTCCAGGTTTTTTATCAACAGGTGGAACATTAGCCTTAAATTTCTTATACAGTTTAGAAACTGTGTATCGACTAATTGCGATACCCTCAGATTCGAAAAGAAACCGGACCACTTTAGAAATTTTCATGTTTTGCTTGTATAAGTTATGCACTCTGAGTTTTACATAGGGCGAAGTTCGCGTCATGTTTTTTCACAATAAACTATACTGCTCTAGATACTAGCATTCGTAGAGATATAGAGTAAGTGATTCTTTTGCTTCACTATTTTACATATCACACAGACGCGCTACATTCTTGCTAGTTTCAGTCATCTGTTCCAGGACCGCCTTTTTCCCTGAATTAATTAGATTCATAATATTTAATCCCCGCCAAAATATACTACTATGTTTTCCCTCTAAAATCAAATACTGGCACAGCAATTCTCTTATATTGTAACGTACTGTTTTTGTTTAGCTAGTGTGATGTGTGTGTTGTTTTACACCAAAATAAGGTATTAGGAATACCATATTAGGAATTCACGCTTGATCAGAGGGTCACGAACAAGCTTGAATTTAATTATTTCTCTGTCCTTTTGTGCTTAATGTTTTTTGTGCAATTATTGTTCTCCGAATGGAAGAGAGTTTCTAGTATTTATAATTATTTTCAGACCTAGTAAATTGGGATAACTGAGCTAGTAGGCGCTAAAACTGGAAAAAAAATTAAAGCTTTGAATTTTAAATTGCACATGCGCCGAAGATCGTTATCTGGCAACACTTTTGGACCTTTGAGGAAAATCGGCCGGAGGTTCCTGTCGGATTGAAAGTCATCATAAATGCTTTACTTTTAAACTCTTAACTTTTTTCGAACTAAGTATTTATTTATGATGTCAATCATGACCCAAATATAACTAACGTTTTGAAACAATAATAACAAGTGAAAAGCTGGCCTGGAATTGTGACTCCAACGATGAAGAATTTGTAGTTGGAAATGAACAAGGATGTTAGATTGCATTTCTAATCCGTACGGATTTGCTCTGTATATCATTTTTAAACGTTTGCGATCCTTGACAGAGAGAATAGATTTATAATATCTTATCTCTGCGATCGCTAGATCGCCACTGAATACTCTGCAGTTCAGTTTGCGAGTGTATCGATCAAGAATATGAAAACTCAGCTCAACAGTCGATGATTCGATAGTTCAGTTCAGTAAAATTACCCTGCAATGAATACCATGTAATAAAAATTCCGATAAATTACTAATTCTTTGATTATAAACACGACACTATTAAGGTGATAGTATCTGCGTTGAAATTAACAAGTTGTCAAGGTTGTCATCAAGACTGATTTCAAATGAAATATTATTGACTTCATTAGCCTGTAGAGACCGTGGTTTGGTCTTATTATGTCACGGTCGCTACTAAGTATTATTACTTTAGATATTTCAAATAAAATGTTATTGAATTCATTAGCCTGTAGAGAGCGCGCTTGTAGGTCGCGTCCGCTACTATTATAAAGTTATTTTACCGCAGTCATTCCCAGCGTCCGCGGTCATAACTGCGATTTGCCTGCAGCCGGTCGCGTCTTTTATGCGGTCGGGACGCGTCCAGTTCGCGGGCAATGGGCGCGAATTGGTCGCGGGAAATGTGGCAGTAATTCCGGGCGGTACTGTATGTACAGTACACATTGCCATCATAAAAACTTACAAACATTTGCACAACAATTACTTACACGTTAGACTCAGGAAGAATACTAAATTTACAGTTGTTCACCACATATCTTGTTGAAAAACATTTTACTCTATGAACTCCAGTTGCAAAATGGCAGATTCACATACTCGTTGACTGTGAAGTAAGTAGTCTGGGGACGAGGGCCATTTGCAAAAAAATGCTGAGTGTGCTCTAATTGGTTGAAATTAAAATTAACTTAGATAGTTATGATATATAATTACAACAAATTATTATCCAACCACACTCATTTGAGTATGAATAATGGCAATTATCTCTCCAACGTGCAAAACAGAGGCAAAAACAGTCAAGTGGTACAAGGAAACTGGACATTTGAGAAATAAACAGTGATGAAATTGGAAATCCAAAGTAACTCTTCAACACCTGGACTTCATCAACAACAAAATGGCCAATAACAATGAACTTACTTCACCAAGTAGGAAAATGTACTAATGAAATCCATCGATTTTGAAAAGTCATGGTGTTGAATTCTGAATGCTGTTGTTTAAGTTAAATTGTAATTATTGTTATCATAGTAATTCATATTATATTTTTGTCCTATGAAGATCTCCAAACATAATTAAACAATGAATTTGGCATCAGATTTAGTTTGGCCACGGTGAAGAGAACCAGTATAGCACCCAAGTGAAAGATAAAAAAATAATTATGTAAGCCTAGTGAGGAGACCTATATAATGGGGAAATTTATAATAAAAGGTCATGTCTGTTATGGGTTCCCTGTGGACCGCTCCTTCATATTTGGTAGTCCGCCATATTGGTTCTAGTTGTTAGTTGTTGTAGTTACACGAGGAGTTAAGAAACCTTGCTTAGTGACCTTAGTTATAACATAAACTGGTGACGAGGATAAACTGGGACAATTTTTGCCGCTGTACGATACCAGAAGTCATTATTTGGATTTAAAGAAGTGTTTTCAGCGACAATTCCTAGTGGAACAGAAATGACGGGAAAACTGTTGGTAAAACGTCAAAATGGCTACAGCATTATTTGGATCGTTATTTCACTTTAACCAAGAAGAACATGTCTGGAAAGAGTATGTTGAAATTTTCGAGCATTATTTTACTGCGAACAAGATTACCGAGGATAAGTTGAAGGTCAGTATTCTGTGTTCAAACATTGGTCCAAAAACTTATCACGTCATCAAAAATTTGTGTCTCCCTAAAAAGCCAAGCGAACTCAAATTCCAGGAAATTGTTGACCTCGTCAAAAATCACTATAAGCCAAAAATGACCGCAGCGAGTGCTAGTCTGAAGTTTAATATCAGAAACAGAATGGAAGGAGAGTCTATGCGTATGTTTGTGGCAGAACTGAGGCGCCTAGCTGCACCTTGTAATTATGGATCACATCTAGATTCTCTGAAAGACAGATTTATCGCGGGAGTCAACAACAAAGACATACAAGAAAAGATCCTGAATGTGCCTGATGAAGAGCTGACCTTTGACAAAGCTTTCAAGATAGCAGAGCCACACAAAACGGCCTGCAGAAATGTCAAAGAAATGCAAAGTAACTCAGGTCCCCCAAGGAGTGATATGGAACAGGAGACAGTTAATAAACTGAGAGGAGGAAACACAAGAGTTACAGACCACTCTCAAGGAACAGTAAAAGCAGAGCTAAGTTGCAGTCGATGTGGTGGAAAACATGATTCAGAGTCTTGTTGGTCCAAGACCAAGAATTGCTTCAAGTGTGGGAAGAAAGGCCACACAAAAGCTAAGTGTCGAAAAAATCAAGAGCAGGTAAAGTTAGTGTCAGTTGAGAGTGAAAGTGAAGAGGACGATCCAACAGATCATATGTATAACCTGCGAGGTAAAGTAAGGACCCCACCTATCATGGTTGAAGTTGGGATAGGGGGAAAACAATTGATGTTTGAACTAGACACTGGATCACCATACACCTTCACGTCAAAAGACAGTGTCAAGTCTGTTTTTGAAGAGTATGAGCTGAAGGAATCCCAAGTAGACATAAAGTCTTACACTGGTCACACGGTTGACATACTGGGCGTGCTTGAGACACAAGTTACTTACCAGGGTAGGGTTTCAGAAGCACAGTTACTAGTGACAGCCCACAGCCCTAATTTGTTGGGGAGGGATTTGCTTGCTAATCTTAAACTGCTTGCTGTTAACAGTATCAGCGAAGGCAAACCACTAGAAGAAATTCTAGCACAGCATCAAGCACTGTTCAAGGATGAACTAGGGAAATCGAAGGGTTTTCAAGCAAAGATCCATGTTGATAAGGATGCACCTCCTATCTTTTGCAAGGCAAGACCAATTCCCTATGCGTTAAGAGCAAAGGTGGAAGAAGAAATTGACAGGCTTCTAGAGGAAAAGGTGATAGAACCTGTCAAGCACTCCTGTGGGCAGCTCCTGTGGTCCCTGTCCTCAAATCATCAGGAGAAGTCCGCCTTTGTGGAGACTACAAGATGACTATCAACAAGAGATCCAAGCTGGAGCAGTACCCAATTCCATCTCTGGAAGACCTCATAACAATGCTGTCCAATGGCTCAGTATTTCACAAGCTTGATTTGTCACATGCCTATAACCAGATAGAATTGGATCCACAAAGCAGACAGTTTGTGACCAACATGCATAAAGGCCTCTTTCAATACACCAGGCTCCCATATGGAGTGTCAAGTGCACCAGCAGTGTTCCAAAGAGCAATGGAGTCTGTCGTCCAGGGTATCCCTTCAGTAGCCGTGTATTTTGATGACATCCTGGTGACAGGTGAAACTGTTAGTCAGTCCCTAGAGAACTTGGAGGCAGTGCTGTCAAGGCTAGATGATGCTGGCCTGAGGTTGAAGAAGGAAAAGTGCCAGTTCATGGCCCACGAGATTACATACCTTGGCCACCGAATTAGCCAAGCAGGTATTAAGCCAGTTGGTGAGGTGCAAGCCCTAGCTGATGCCGAAGTACCAGGAAACGTTACTGAGCTTAAAGCGTACCTAGGCCTGCTGAACTATTATGGAAAGTTCTTGCAAGGACTGTCGCAAAAGTTACACCCCTTACACAGATTGCTCCAGAATGGCATTAAGTGGCACTGGGGAGCAGAGGAGCAAGAGTGCTTTGAGAAGACAAAGAACATGATCTTGTCAGCAAGGGTACTGGTACACTATGACTCAAGTAAGGACCGGATTCTCCAGTGCGACGCCTCTCAATATGGGCTGGGAGCAGTGTTATCTCAAGTCATGAATGACGGACAGGAGCACCCAGTTGGATTCGCCTCAAGAACTCTAAATGCTGCAGAAAAGAATTACTCACAACTGGATAAAGAAGGTGCTGCAGCAATCTTTGTTCTCAAGAAGTTCCATAAGTACTTGTATGGCCGGCATTTCACAATTGTCACAGATCATAAGCCTTTGCTCAGCCTGTTTCACCAAGAGAAGCAAGTGCCGCCAAGGTGGGCTGTCATCTTGAGAGCATACGAGTATACAATGCAGTATAAGCCATGGAAAGAGAATGACAATGCTGATTGTCTCTCAAGATTACCCTTAAATGTGACAGTGAAAGAAGGACCAGAAGATAGAGTGTTGATGATAGATGAATTGCAAGGTGTTTCTACGTTAACAGCTCAGAACATTGCTGACTGGTCAAGACGTGACCCAGTACTTGCAAACGTACAAGAATTTCTGTTTCATGGTTGGCCTGAAGACACTGGTCCCGAGTTTGCACCTTACAGGCAGCGGAAAGATGAGCTAAGTGTTCAAGATGGCTGCGTTTTGTGGGGGTCCAGAGTAGTGATTCCACCTAATGGTCGTCAGCAAGTTTTAAGGGAGCTGCATACAGCACATCCTGGAATCAACCGGATGAAGGCATTAGCCAGGAGCTACATATGGTGGCCACAGATCGACGCAGACTTGGAAGATGCTGTCAGGAATTGCACTGTTTGTCAGGAGAGTCAGAGGAACCCTCCTTCAGCGCCCCTTCACCCTTGGGAGTATCCCGATGCTCCATGGAAGAGAATTCGTGTGGACTTTGCAGGCCCAGTCGATAACCACATGCTGCTTGTTGTAGTTGATGCCTTTTCTAAATGGATTAAGGTCATCATCATCAGCTGCTAATATTGCCAAACTTAGAGAGTGCTTTGCCCAACATGGAATTCCGGATGTCATGGTGTCAGACAACGGGTCAAACTTCACATCAGAAGAATTTGCAGATTTTGTAAGGAAGAATGGCATTGCTCATCTAACAACTGCCCCATACCACCCTTCCAGCAACGGATTAGCAGAACGAGCTGTGCAAACAGTGAAAAATGGTATTCGCAAGACCGAAGGAGATTCCCTACACACCAAGCTGTATCGTTTCTTGCTGCAATACAGAATTACACCCCAGACAACGACAGGGAAGAGCCCCTCAGAATTGCTATTCCATAGACGGCTTAAGACTAGGTTGGATCTACTGCATCCTAACTTAATGGGTAAGGTCCAAAAAAGGCAGCTAAGGATGAAGGAACACCATGACAATAAATTCTCAGGAAGGCAACTGTCAGTTGGGGACCATGTAAGTGCCAGGAATTTTGGGCATGGCCCAAAATGGGTATCAGGGACTGTTACGAACGTTAATGGCCCATTATCATATGAAGTGCAGCTAACACATGGCCAGATAGTACGACGTCATGTTGATCATCTGATGAAGCGGGTAGCCGACAGCCAAAGTGCCACTCCCAATGCAGTCACAGACTCACAACCTTCAGTTCATACACCACAACAGACTGCATTCCCCATGGAATTATCACCAACCATAGACCAGGCAGAACAGCAACAAGGAGAGACCCCTACCAAAGAAGTACCAACTGGGGATTCCGTGAGTACCAGTGAACAGTCTACAGATGCAGCAGTGACAATGAGCTCTGAGCAGAACAGTGCATCAGGAAGGTATCCTTCACGAGTAAGGAACCAACCTTCTTACCTGAAGGACTTTGTATGCCACTTGTGGGACAGTACAATGAACATTTTGAAGAAGTACACTTGACTTGTTAAAGTTATTAGATTATTTGTTAGCTTGTAGCTAAGGAAAGGGAAATGTTATGGGTTCCCTGTGGACCGCTCCTCCATATTTGGTAGTCCGCCATGTTGGTTCTACTTGTTGGTTGTTGTAGTTACATGAGGAGTTAAGAAACCTTGCTTAGTGACCTTAGTTATAACAATGTCAAATATATGTGACGGGGGATTCAGAGTAATCAGAATAAAGTGGTGCCTCAAAATTTGTGAACTGGCAGTAAACAGTTCAGCTCAGTAAACTGATAAAAGTTTGTTTTTTCCCAAAATGTAATACTTTTAAAAATAAAAGAAAATGATTATGTTATGAAAATGATTTAGTTTTATTTATCCCTGAAAGTCATATTACTATGCAGTCTATCTAACACACATAAGATGAAAGGTTAAAACAAAAGTAAACAAACAAGCCAAGGATTTCAGACTGGCTTATAAAATCCATGGATAATTATTGGATCAGTAAATTCAAAGTGAAACTTGGATATACAAATGTAATTCTTCAGCGTATCAAACATGGTAACTGTTGAGGCTTATCGTCAACAATACTTAGGTTGATATTTCATTTCCGTTCTGTCCTGTGTCCCGTATCCCTAGTCCTTTGTTAAGTGTGCTTATGTATCCCATGTTACCATGCGAGTTGTGTGTGAGCATTGTGGTGTTTGTGCCGTTTGTATCGTGGGTTTGTCAATTTGGTAAGTTTCGTGCTTTCTTGTACTTGTTTGCTTGTGTCTTTGTGTACATTGTATTGTGTAACGTGGTTTATGAGTTTTCTTAGGTTTTCGCCAGGTTTTTACGAGCTTGAAGTGAAATAAACAGATTAAATTGTACCCATGTTGAATCATGACACCCACCATGGTCAAACGCTTGTGATTGATGTAGAACTTCTACATACAGTAACGGTTTATAGCAGTAGTGATTTCTATTTCTTTCATACTCAACTGAAGAATTAATTGTTCTATCTACTGAAAACTTCTATGCTACCTGGCACGCACTGATAATTGAAAAGAAAGATCAGTTATGATTTGTTGAAATGTTTCAGGAATAAAATAAAAGCGTACCAAGAATAAATAATGAGGATATAATATGTGAGTACTGCTCCCTGTAAAGAAAAGAATCGTCTTCAAGCTCCTCTTGATGACTTATAAGGCTCTGAATGGACACTCGCCCAAGTACATTTCTGAGCTATTGTCCCTTCATCAGCCATCTAGATGTCTGTGGTCATCTTTCAAGTCTCAGCTGAAAGTCCCAAGATTCAGAACTGAGGGCTATGGTGGGCGTGCATTTGCTGTTTGTGCTCCGAAACTGTGGAATACAATTCCTTTGGATATCAGACTGTCTCTATCAGTTAATTCTTTTCAAGAACAGTTGAAAACATTTCTTTTTACCACGAGGAGATAGGCCAAGTGACAAAAATCCAAGCGGGGAGCCATAATTTCCATCCATCATTTGTCAAAATAGTGCTAGGAGTTAATGAGCTTCACTGATATCGTATTTCTAAGCCTATTACTCAAGTGAACTTTTGATCTTATCAATGCTTTATCGGCGACAAGTGATGAAATTAGTTGTTGCAACGCGGTGTACTCAAAGCATTCGAAACTTAAATTTAAAGCATAGTTTTCGAACACATTAGGACTTCATATTAATATAATGGCTTCTAATTTTTACTACCATGTTTAACCCCCTGGCCTTAATATTTGAATGTCTTGGCCATCAATAAATTACCATACAATACAATTTATTAAAGTATTCTCAAAGGTTACGTGGTATTACTTAAACTAATTATTTTACAAAATGTAGTTTTGATAAAATAATTTCAATGATGAAATAAATTACCGTATATGAGATGTTCAAAAATTGGTGTTGATCTGAAAATCACCCACACTGTGTAAATAAAGACAATTGTAACAATACATTGTAAGAACACAAGACACTATTGGAACTCAACCGTTGAACAATCTTTTTGGAAACTAATATATATTCATTATTTTCAAATACTGTACCGATTCAACATCTTCACCTTCAATCTCCGTGAAAAAAAGTATGCAAGTAAATACTGACACATTAGATATCGCTTTACATGAGCAATCAACAAAATAACTGAGTTATAATTTCTACTAAAGAAATCAAATGTACATGTTGGCCAATTTTGCCGCAACTGCCTGTGCGCTTTTAGGGCGCAGTTGTTGGTCTCTGGACAAACAAGCTTGATACAATTTGTGTACATCACTGAAACGTGGATGTTTCTTTAGAACTTTCCTAGCGACAAATTTAATAACGGAACCGAGAGAAAAAATGTCAGTCAATTTAGAAGGCGGAAGGCAACCGGCCAAAACTTCCGGAGCTTTCCAGTAATAACGTTTCTCGTCTCTTCGCTTAGTAGTACTCACTTTTGCTTTAACTGCCGCTACACTTTTCCCAAAATCTATAATAACAGGCTTCCATTGTTCATTCAAGAAATGGAGTACAACATTGTTCTCTTTCAAATCATTGTGGATATAGCCACGATTGTGAATAAATCCCAAAGATTTTGATAGTTGAATAAGGATATCAAGCCATTTCTCAGGTGGAGTTATTATTTGGCTTTCAATTGCGGTTGCTACTGTATAAGTACAATCATCACCACCGTGCAATTGCGACACCATCATGTATGGCTTTGTCTTGAGGTTTACTCCAATCAAGAGGGGAAGGGAAGGATGGTGTTCTACTCTTTGAAGATCTTGCATGATTTTCGCTTCACTGATTACATCTTCATAAGCTGACTTTTTGTATTTCTTTATAACCACTGGTATGTTTCCACGATAGAGACCACGAAAACATTCACCAAAGCTACCACTTCCGATGACATCATCCTCCCGGTATGTCAAGTCTTGTAGGTGTACACGAGGGATGGCTATTCCAAAATCGTCCTTTTTAGATTCTTTGTTCTCTCTAATTGGTACGTCTTTACCTTTTGGCACACTTCGCTGTTGTTTTTTCTTTCTTTTGAAACCCTGAACTCGGCTTGGTGGTTAAAGCAAGGTTTAGTATTTGCTTGCCTCTACTTTGACCGGCACTCTCAACTACTTTCTGACTAGTCGAAGGGGTCTTAATTTGTGTATCAACAATCTTCTCATCACAAGTTACAATGTTTTGTTTAGTACTGGTGCCATCTGAAAATATTTCGACATTTCTCTCTGTTATGTGATCATTATTAGGTGCTGATCCATTCTGAGGAATATCCATATCTAGTGGTGTTTGGGTTTGAACAGTTTTGCTTATTTTTTGACTCCTCAGCAAGAGTCTCATCTCCTTTTTACGTGCTCTGTTTCGTCTTTTCTCCGCTTTTCTTTCTTCTTTAGTGTGTTTTCGGCTGAAAACCTTCCTTGTTTTTTGTAAGTCCATTACACACAAGTCAGCACGACAAAAACAGCATGACATAGAAACTTGAGCTATTAAATCAAGATGATGTCTCAGTGCATTTAGTTATTTATTAATTGACCCTTGTCGATGCCGTTTACACGTGTCACAAGTTGTATAAACTAGTTCTCAGCATTTGTTGATTTGTTCACTGATATATACTGAAAGATGTCTTGTCCAACACACTGTATCGTCTGTAATAAGAAGTTTATAAATAGCCGTGCCCTTTCTAACCACAGCTTGAAAAGCCATGGAAAAGAGTTAAAGTCGTGTGAATTTTTAGATGGCCAGTCAAAATCTATAAACTTACCAGTTGCAAGAAGAATCCAATCATCAGAAACGTACCAGAATTATTTGGCTTTTTTAACTTGTACTGCTGAACGAGTCAACGGTGTTCATCATCCAAAGCTGGAAGGTACGTATAGGTACTTTAATTAAGTAAAAGAAATTTATTTTGCGATATACGATACAGACTACGACAACAGTGTGATATCCACAAAATTCTAAATAAGCCTGAAAATGTTTCACATGAAATAGAAATAATAGAGGTCAACCAATATTCTTATGATTCCAGGCCGCTGGGTGAAAATCGATATTTTCCAGGCTCCAGAAGCTTTCTTCAGCCACATGTTATGGAAAATAGGATCACCAGTGGTCTACAACGTTAGGAAATTAAAACATCTGAAGCAACCTATTATAAAGAGAGAAGCAACTCGATTCTCCTATCGAGTTTACGATGAGGACTTGTTTTTGGAGATGTTACAAGAGCAACATGATATTGTTGTAAATATAAATGCTTCGTTCACAAACGATCACCGCTTAGTAGAGAACGACCCATATGAAGTGGACGATCCTTTTACGGCTTTGGAAGCAGCCAAACAACGAGGACGTCTTCCACGTGGGGTCCCGCACCAAGCAACACCCAAGATCCGAACCTCTATCGAAATTAATGAAGGGCAAGGAAGAAAAACAAGAGAACTAGAAATCCAATGGTGGCCAGGCCTATACAAATCGAGTTTTGGCAAACTATCATTGCGATTTTATGTAAA
Source organism: Telmatactis stephensoni (assembly GCA_029948255.1). Lineage (NCBI taxonomy): Eukaryota > Metazoa > Cnidaria > Anthozoa > Actiniaria > Isophelliidae > Telmatactis > Telmatactis stephensoni. The sequence continues at coordinate 53,326 of JALIZF010001427.1, forward strand.
CAAAGTATTTGTATAATAACACTTTTACTCTCCCTTCAGTGAAATTTGATGCTATAATAATTTGTGTGTTTTCTTTTGTTTACCTAGAGTGATTTTCATATAACTGTTATGCCACGCCCAAAAGCATTTTAATATCAACTCAATAATCTTTTAGCAAAAGTTAGCCTGATTTAAACATTTCATAAATCTAAGTTTGTAGTCCTGAACAGTTTAGTCGTTAACAATTGTAGGACTGTTTTCAATGTCGACCGTGGACGTCGTTATAGTGAAAGTTAATTTAGTTCCTGTTTACGACACATTTGTAATTGAATTTTAAGGCTAACTAGATTTTAAGTAGGGAATTCCCCTTTTTCAGTAATTGCCATTCGCAAGTTCAAGGCTAACTAAATATTAATTAGGGAGTTCCCCTTCTCAGCAATTGTCAATCTTTATAGCTTAAACTCTATTCCTAAAAAGGAAAGTATTTCACTTTTAAACAAAGAGCATATCTAGGTAAATAAGCTGTAAGAGTTAATAGTTTTAGGAGAGATTAGAAGATACCTGAAGAGTAATAAAGCAAGAAGAGCGAACTTAATAAGAGAGCAAACTTAATAAACTCGTAGATCAATATCGGTACCGCAACTAGAAATCCAATGGTGGCCAGGCCTATACAAATCGAGTTTTGGCAAACTATCATTGCGATTTTATGTAAACAAAGTATTTGTATAATAACACTTTTACTCTCCCTTCAGTGAAATTTGATGCTATAATAATTTGTGTTTTCTTTTGTTTACCTAGAGTGATTTTCATATAACTGAGCCCACGAAACACACTTAACTAGTTTTTAAGCACTACTTACTCTAATTCGTTTTGTTGTATTTATCTGACTATTATTGAGTGGCATGGTTTTTATAAACCATCGAAGCAAACTGTACGAGTTAGAATGCAAATGTCAGATAAATATAATTTGAAACAAATAAAAGAACCACAGTTATGTTATGTAGTGATAGAGAAGTTTAGTGTTTTAATTGTTTTTGTAAAACTGATCAATCTCATAAAAAAAACACTCTAGTACTCAAATAGTGATAAGTTTTGCATGCTTTTCAAATTCCAACTAGATAGTAAAAAGTAACAAACAGTGAGTTTGGGCTAACTGTGCTTGAACGAGCTGCGGTAAAATGTCAGTTCATAACTGAACCCAACTCTCTCAATAACTCTAAATATATTTATATTATTTGGGTCCGGTTCTGTATACTTCTATTATAGCTTTCTCTACGTTTTGGGAGGAAAGACGTTTTTGTTAAGGGAAGGTGTGTAAGTTTGGCATGTATAAATTTCCAGTTGAAAAAGTTGCATCTTTAGTTAGGCTGAATTGAAGGATGTAAATAGCACTTATGTATTCAGACTGACAACCAAATAAATCATGAATCTTCATGTTTGGAGCAATATATAATATTTCATATAGTAAATATTTTACAATTTTTTTCAATAAGAATAAATATGTTTTATAAAAATTAATATTTACATGTACATTTTTATGAATCATCTCATTTTTGTCTAGAGGTATCCATCCAATGACAATATCTGAAATACCTTTTTACAGAGTTGTTGTACATATTAAGCTAGGAAGGTAAAGATAATGATTTTAAATTGATTAAAGAGCAATGAGCGCAGTTTTATAAAACTTCTGCTACTCTGCTTCAGGGCAAATGCATTTCAACAAAAGGAGTTGGAACGTAAAACCGACCGAGTACATATAGATATATATATATATAGAGAGAGAGCTATCTGATATAATTCTGCATGTTTATTAAACAGGAAAAGAAATCCCAAGAGCAGATTTACGGGCGAGACACCTGTAACTTCTGCTACTCCGCTTTCGGGCGAGTCACCTTAAAAGCAGTTGGGATTGGAAATTAAAAGGCAGACTATAGGGAGAGTTATTATTGTATAGTTATGTTTTAATATTAAACAGGAAAAGAAATCCCAAGAGCAGATTTACGGGCGAGACACCTGTAACTTCTGCTACTCCGCTTTCGGGCGAGTCACCTTAAAAGCAGTTGGGATTGGAAATTAAAAGGCAGACTATAGGGAGAGTTATTATTGTATAGTTATGTTTTAATATTAAACAGGAAAAGAAATCCCAAGAGCAGATTTACGGGCGAGACACCTGTAACTTCTGCTACTCCGCTTTCGGGCGAGTCACCTTAAAAGCAGTTGGGATTGTCGGTTAGGTAATTTGAAAAATTGTGAAGGCAGTAGACATGCTGACATGAGCTGCAATCATTAATAATTTTAATTTGGGGGGTTGTGATCAAAGAGTTCCAACTCCAGATTTATAGGCAAAACAACAAGTGCAAAATATTCAACTGGCAATATAGCTACTGTGCCCATTTCAAAATCTGCAGCATCAGTTGCTTTCTATGATATCTAGATGTGGAGAAATTCCATGAAAAATTATTGATGGCATTACTACCATACTTCATTAAATCTCTGGCAACTAAAATGATGCCAACACCACAGCTTCCCGATCCTTGTTTGCTTCGAACTGCATTCTTCTCTGACTGACTGGGCATCCCTAACCTTTGAAAGGACGTTACTTTGCTCCACCATGGTGTTGTAGTGGTTGGATGCAATCCATGAATAACATCTAGTACATGTTTCAGTGAACTGAGTTTACCTCTTGGTACATGTTGCTTCATTCCGTCATCAAAGTATATAGTATGATCTGCAAGGTTAACATAAACTATACCCCAATGCATGTTCATGTAGACTGGAATGAGCATTTGCAAAGGACTACTAAAGGTTACTTTACAGTGTTTAATATAGCGCTTGATCTGCTCTTTTAGATGCTTTTCACTTCCAGATTCCCATAGCCAAAGCGAGGTTGGGAACACCAATGTTTGCATTGGCACTTTACCACGTAGCTCCCACATATACTTGTTGAGGCAGACGTCTATCGTCATATTGTCGAGATATCTTTCCCCAACGAGAGATGAAAATGAGGTGACGTCCACTGCTATGGTGTGTGGATTTACTGAAACTTTTAAGATGACTCTTGATGGCTCGTTATCCCACAGTGCTGAAGACAATGAGAGAACATCCTCCTTATCCAGCCCGTCATCAATATTGAGCCATCGCATTTCAAATAACACATCTTGCTTGATTTTGCGCGCATCGTGTATCTTCTGCAAAAAGGGGATCTGATCCGCATGAAAAGTTCCAACAGTTCCAAACCTTATTCCGTAAATTGGAGAAGCACTTTTTGATTTCTGGACATCTGATAGCAACTTTTCACTGTGATCTAGTGAACCTTTTGATGGGACACTAGTTATGAAGTAAGGATCTGAATATGGTGTGGTTGGATGGGTTAAAACTTCAATGTTATTGCTAGCAATATTTTCTGTAGGTGGCAAAATAATGTTAGCTAGCTCACGGCGTGTGGCCATCATGCTGGTCTGGCAAAGCCTTAAGTCATCATTTGATAATAAGGAATTAACAGGAGACTCAAGTTGGAAAGGTTGACTGTTAGGCATGTTGATGTTGGATTTGGTAGAATTATTATGTGGTTCTTTGATGCTTGTGTCTGCGTTGACATTCTTAAGGTCTTCACCGTTTTCCTTAGAGTCTTCCTTACTTTCCTTGAAGCTGTTGAATAACGATTTTTTGGCTTTCTTTGGCTTTGATGGACGTTCAGTATCCTGATGACTTTCATCATCACTGTCGACAATGGTGGGTGCAAGCATTCGTTTAGCATATTTTTGTTCCCATTTGTCATGGTCATATGCAGCTGTTGGAATCATTTCTTCAACGATTTGAACTCCACCATATTTGTCAAAGCTGGTATATTCCAAAAAATCATCTCCCATGATTTCTTTTGTCAGCGTCTTCATAGCTGTTATCCATTTCGCAACCTCATCAGAATGGCTTATTGCTTGATACTTTTTCCATCCACAGCCACGGAAGTGAAAAGGAGTTCCTATTGAATATTAAAATGCATCGAACAAGATTGTACAACATGTATTAAAAATAATCCAATTATTACGTGCATCATTAGACCATTGGTTATATGAAACAGGCAAAAAGTTTCGAATTGATTGCATATTCTTTACACATACAACTAACAAATCAATGCATTTCATATCAGTTTTTATTTACCTTCAGCATGGCAGTCAAGAGCATGGGTTACGGACAGCCTGAAGAACAGCAGTTTCTCGGAATAGTGGTGGACAAGGATATCTTCAACTAATAAATAAATATAAAATGCTTTGATTAGACATCAATGTTATATGTATTATTCTTAAATGTATAGCAATACTCTCAACACCAAGTTATTATGTGAATTATATAGTCACACAATGAAATCTTACTATGCAATGATAATTACACAATTGTTATTATATTACAAATATCAGTATTGCTAATTATTGATGTTACAGTTGTTTGACAAAAATCATTCTGTGGCCCCTTTGAAATCAGTTTAGTCTTTTTTTTCTTTTGTCAAATAGTCTGACTTTTCATGCCTTTTTATATTAGTCTCTAAGAAATAGACGTATAAATAGTTAACTTTACTTGATTTCCCTGGACGTTTTGCATCATGGTTAGTTGCACGCGTGTATACTTGTCTTTGCAGTCTGTGAAGTGCCTCAAAGCCTTGGTTGGAGTATTTCGAAAAGGATCGAAACCTTCTAAAAAGCATTCCAGTATGTTCTATTGTTAAATGTCCGTAGTCCCCGGTTCCCAGTCGGTCTCCAAACACCTCTCTCAATAAAAATCCCCATTCTTTTGCCTATGAATAGTAAACAAAAACGGTTTCAGGATTATGAATATTACCCAAATCAACGCAAGCGAGACGAGGGTCTAATTTAAATAAATATGTAACAAAAAAATATTTTTACACAGCAGTGTATCCACAGAGCCATTATTCATCTGCTTGCATTCTACATCGCTCAACTCACATGTTGATTTTTACGGAGGGAGGGAAAAACCGGAGAACCCGAGAAAAACCCTCGTGGCAAGGGAGAGAACAACACATCAAACATACTCAACTCACATATGATTCGAGCGCCCGTGCTGGGATTCGAACCCGGACCACAGCGCAATGAATGTTCAGTGCTCTCACCACTAGGCCAGCCATGCCACCCACAAATTTTTCATTGAAGTCTCCTAAATGTATGCATACATTTAACACGTTACCTTCATGTCATATATGTCAATTTCTTCTTCGTCTTCTTCTTCAAATACCTCTTCTCTCATTGTTTCGGCTATTTCTCTCCACTTTAGAAAGACCTTTGGAATTAAAGACAACAAAAATCGACCCAAATAAATCCTATTAATGTTTAATGCTTTATTCAGATTAGCTTAACCAAAACATTATCTGCTAATTGTTCAAATGCTATTCAAAATTTCTTAGATTCTACATAAGTGTCATAAATAGCCAGTTAATTATTATTCACCAACCATCATGTAGAATTCTTTTACGAGCTCTGCCGCATAAGTTGATGCTAAGCAATCTTCATCTTTTTGCTTCTTGGTTTTTTTCCCTTTAATCTTAGAAGGGAAGGCCTCAACATATTTCTCTTTGATTTCAACTTGTTTTGCTTCCCAATAGTGAAGTCGCTCCTTCAAATGTTTCTGAAGATCTGAAAAGCATAATATTAACAGTATAATTATAATGGTGTATGTTGTTGTTGTTGTTGTACAAATCATGTTTAAAGCCAATCAAACTGTCAAATTGCATTGAATTTAATTGTCAAAAATAAAATTACTAATTCCTTACTTGGCAGGTTCTCAATGTTAACACTATCTTGATGGGTGCCATAGTCTCTGATGAATGTTGTACTTTCTAGCTTCTTTTTGATTACCTTTCACGAGGATCAAAAGAGTAAATAAGTTTGTATTGTATTTAGTTATTAATAAATTATTGTGTACAAAAATCCTTAGAAAATATTTGTATTACCTCCTCTATCATGTATTCACAAAAGCTGTATCTATCCAGAAGCACTTGTTTTGCTGCATTTTGGCAGTTCTTATAGTAGTTAACTATCTTTTGAAGAGGAAGACCAAGTTCCATAATGACTTCGAGGTTTTTTAGGATTAATTTCTCGGTTGGGCCTTTTATAAAATATCAACATGAAGCACTGTTAACTTATCATTTGACTTCCGGTAGAGCAACGCGCAGGTGATGAAAAGGGCTCATTTTCGTTATTAATGCACATGCGCGGGACACTTGACTTCCAGTTTTTTAAAGTTATAATCTTTGGCGTTTTTTTCGTAATAATTATTTCCTTTTCAACATGGGATTAAGGATACATCAATAAATACGGAAGATAGTTGCACTCGCTCAGTTTCCATATTTGAAAAAAATGATGTTAAGTATGTTTGGAGACTCTTCTTAAAACACATGCTTGGCATTATGAACCTAAATATCAAGACCTATTTGATGTATTTCAAATTCTCCAGTATACATGCATTGCTAAAGAAACTCATAGCTTTTTTCTTATGTAGCCTAGCCATGACAAAATGTAAAATGTAAAACCGATTTGACTGCACAGCAGAAATCCAGCCAAAACGTCCTTAGTTTGAGTAGATCTATGTTGCTGTGTAGGGCATTCCGACTTCCTACTAATGATGGTCGTTGTTTTGGGTGCATATCCTTTGCAATAGTTTGTTAGCCGCAGTAAGCTTTTTCAGCCCTTCAACCGCGATTTTAGTGTCCTACTTTTACATAAGAATAAGTATTTCAAAAATAATTTTTTAATATCTACCTGAAAATGTAGCAACCTTGATGTTATTCTTTTCCACTGCTGTTTCCTGACCAGGTTTTAATTGAACAGAAAGGCGTTGCTCTTTAAAGCTCTCAGGCCCATATTGCCTTAAAGCTTTATTAAGGTCTTCCAAAGCAGAGCACCTATGTGCAAACAGACCAACTGAACCCAATAACTGTTCAGTGTTCCGCATCTCACAATGCAAGGCACACAGCATAACGCTTTGCAGTTTTTCATCAAAGAGAAATTCAAGGTCATCTCGTATACCTGTCCAACTTAAAAAACAAAGCAAATAAATAAAATTGATTATAATATGCTTAGATCGCTGATAAAAATCTTTATTGATATCAACGCCATATAAGTTAATAATATTATCACTATTATCAGTAAAGAGCAGTATAGTGAAATACAAAATGCCCAAAAGTGGCTCCCAGCAACCAGCCAGGTACGGCATTCATTAATTTGGGCATATGTGCCGTCAGGGATCCGCAGAGATAAGTTTATCAGCAAAGCCTGTTGCAACTTTGAAAGTATCTGCTTTGTCTCAATCAAGTCCGCCCTGTAGCCCACAGGGAAAGAAAAGGATTTCAAACGACATTTTTAAGACCCTTCTGGCCCCCAATCTCATGGTCCACTTGGCCCAATAAGCACATAAATCGTACAAACAACCACTTAAGGTCATTATATAGTACAGCTTATGAGTTTAAGGTAAAACCAGAGTTTTACTTTAGCCCACTTATAATCCTACATAGCACAAAAACGCCTGGTCGAAAAATCAGTCAATTAAGACAAACTCCATCAAGCTGCTACTAGGACTGAGGTTGGGCTAAAAATTATTATCATTATTATTAATATCATTATTATTATTATTATTTTACCTTCCAATATTTGCTTTACTTCTGTTAAAACAGTCTTTTATGCAGCCAGCGCATGCACTTCCCTCATCTGCAATAGGGCACCCACAGCCCTGAAACAAAAGATGTTGCACTTAAAATGTATTTCCGGTGAACAACAGGAGTAATCAAATAAGCAAATTAATAACTAATTACAAAGAAAACTAACCCTAATGGCCACACAGTATATACAAAATTGAGTTGCCAATCCTTTTCCGCCAAGCTGAAATTTGTCGTCATCCTTGCATCCTTTCTTAACCATAAGAAGACTCAGAGCTTTGTAATCAGCTGTAACTAAACAAAAAGGCATCAACATAAATCCAACCGCTCATTTTAGCAAGTGCACTATAGTCCTTGCGGATTTTGGTTCCTACAGACTGAAATGTAATAAAAGTGTGTTTTATATCAGTATTTTAATTACCTGTAAATTTAAGTTTGTAATCTTTACCATCAACCTTTATCCCACTTTCTTTAAGAGCTCTTTTCTCAATATTCATTTGGCTCACTAGATTTCTTATTTCAGCTCTAATCCATACAAAAAAGAAACAAAACATTGTCTTATTCTGTATAGTGGTTATGGCTTATATGTGCTAGTAGGCTGCATTGCGTCCCTTGGAAGGGCAGGGGAAGGAGAAAGGGAAGGGGAACTGGGGAGGAGGTAATGAAAAGGGAATTGCTATTGGTTATGTAATGAAATTTCCTATGGTAGGAATTAAATATCTAGGAAATATCTAGGAAAATACATTTTTCTACATTTTGTCCAGTTCCTATGATAGGAAAATGCAATTTCCTACATATTTCCTAGCTATTTCCTATGATAGGAAATGGACAAAAATTTCCAGAGACTGTCGGCACTTTCTAAGTGCTGTGTTACTGAAAAGTCCCGTACATGTTCTATTTGTTAATTAGACAAATTACTCATCGTTCAACTAGTAAATCTAGAATGGTTACGGGTCATACCAATGAAACCAAAGATTTTGGTATCGGTACTTTAGTACTGTATCTATCGTTACGGCACAATCGAATATTTTTGCCTTGGCTTGGCCATGTTACACAAACTCTGATTTGACTCGAACTCCCAAATCCGTTTAACTCAGTTTCTATGCAAGAATTACAAATAACGAGACGTTTTGTGAGAATTTAATGGCAGACATTTGAAGCCGGATGAATTCAGTCATAACCGTGATTTTTTCTGCAGTGGGGATAGTAAATTAAAATTTCCAATGAAATCATTTAGTAAGAAGATTTGAAGCTTGAGATATCATGGAATAAAGCTCAAATTCGTGGCAGTTCTGGTACTTGGTGCCATATTAACTACACTACAAACCTCTGCTTCCATTTTGTAAGCTGTCTGCAGTTCTGATTACAAACCTGTTCTCGGCACAGTTTGCGATCACTATAGGATACACTGATTTGCAGCTTTGGACTTTTGAATATTCATTGATGGCTACCAATCCAATTAAAACTTGATCCCTTCCTGTTGATTAAATAATACCCAATTTCTTATAAGTTTATACGAAGTGTATGCGTGCTGTCTGGTTCAATGTAATCCATGCGTCAATTATTATGCATGGTTATGGAACCAATAGCTATCATACGATATGATATGTAAAGGAAAGTAAAGCGATCATCTTTACGTCGCTAACTCGTGACAGTAGTTATGGTAAATGATAAACTTGAGGTCGACAATGCGCTCATTTTACTCCCTCCTCTCTCCATCAGTTCTCCATTTTAAGGGTAAGGAAAGAAGTTGAAACAAGGATGCGAGGTCACTGGGGATCAAACTCAAGACCTCTCGCACGGAATTGGAAGGAGGTGCACTAACCAACAGTGCCATCCTTGCACCTATGTAATAGTCTAGACTTTGCGGTTACTTTTTGTAGTAAGCTGAAACAAGAGAAAATGAATGAAGAGAAGGAATCGCGCGTATTTGGTCTTGGACAATCATATGCCCCGTTTGATGCTATTTTTAGAGTGAGTCTGATTGGTCGAGATCACGCGAGCTTTGCCTCAAGACCACAATGACGGAAAATTGAGCACAATTTTTTTTTCGAAAATGGTCTTGGTTAAGTCGAGGTCATAGTGACGAGGTTCTAAACATAGCATCAAGCGGGGCATATGACGGATCAAGGAGATTCCTTCTCTTACCTCATTTTCTCCTGGCTGGAAAAAAATATGCTTGCTTCGAGCTCTTCACAAAAACTCTTCAAAACATGCAAAACGGTGAATGAAATTGTTTAACAGGTAATAAGTGATAAGAGCCTCGTGCAATCAATTTGTCAGATTTAATTAACTTAAGGTGATCTAGTAAAATGTATTTTACCTCCTAGAGATCTTCCATCGATCTTGATATTAAATTCAATTTCGCCACAATCTCGATTGTGAAGTCTCTGTTCTCTAATAGCCCATATGATAACTGACTTCAAGTCCACCTCATAAGCTTGTTTTCCAGCTTCTTCGTTTCTTTTGATCCCCATAGTTTCCTTTACAATACGAAAAATCATGCCTCGGACTGCTTTGATCTGATTTGTGGTGAGAAGTATAGGAATATCTTTTGAATTCTAAAGTAAATTTAAAAGGCATCAAATAAATAACGATAACTCTTAATAATAATAAATAATAATAATAATAATAATTTTCAATAATAATATTTAATAAGAATAATATTATATAATAATAATAATAATAATATTATTAATAATAATAATACTATTATTATTATTATTATTATTATTATTATGATTATTAAATTAATTGCTATAATGGCTATAATATCACGACTTACCCTAGATCGACCAAGTTGGCTAATGTTCAGGAGAGTTTGCCAGCTTTCATCTGGAAGTTTGGCTTTCACCTTGAAGTAAAGAAGTACCCAGTCTGGGCGACGTAGGGACTTAAAATATCGGTGCAACTTGTCTTTTGAAAATATGGCCTCAAACCCCTCTTTTGACCCTTTGCTAGCCATAATTATATCAACTATGTCGTCCATAGTGTCCTGTGTTGACTCATCGTCACATAAAATTTGACTTCCAAGGACGGTGGCCAACGACTCCCGATGACTAGTGCAGATATCATCTATTTCTTTCTTAATTGATTGGGTTCGCTTTTCGACCGATCTTCGTTTTTTAAGGGGACGGACTTCGCTGTTGTTGAGCTCTTCTACATTAGGCGACAACACTGTTGGCTTGGAACTTGATACCGGTGGAGTTGGCGGGAACTCTGAATTGATATTTGGCGGGCTTTTCTTGTGTTTCAATTGAATTTTCTTGAGCCTTGCATTTGAGGCTTCCAACTCTTTCCTTAAGTGTTCTATTTTGTCTTTTGCCAGGAACAAATCCTTTTGAAGAAGTTTGGTTTCTTTATCATCTGAATCTTTTGAACTTGAAGATTGAGCAGGATCATCAGATCCTTTCGCTGGAATACAGTGAGAATCCTTCGGCAAGTCACCTTCCAAGTTGAATGTATTTATCAACTGTGTAATTTTACAGAATTTTTCTGTCTTTAAAAAGAAGCCATCCAGATCTCTTGAACGCAACAGACCACCAATTATTCCGAATACTGTTGAAACGTATACTTCGCTTTGCGCTCTTTGCCCGAACATCTTTGAATGACACGGGGAGCCATCTTGTAATTTTACGCTCTTGAAGCTCACACGCTTTATCTCCTCAGGAAATTCAGTAGCAATTATCGACTGCCCAAATTTTGCAGTTGGACAACCGCATATGTCTGGATTTAAAGCATAGTAGTCCTTGTTTCTGTCAAGGGACGGGGAAATAACCCGCCGAAACAACATCTCCTCTGAATGAGCGGCTTACTCATCCCGAAGGAAGTCGAACTACTGACCCTTTGAATTACGCGCTACTATTCAACCAACGTATCAAATTGGGTTTTGATGACAAGATACTAAACATTGTACACCGAAGTGGTACATGTTCGATATCAAATTGGGTTTTGATGACAAGATACTAAACATTGTACACCGAAGCAGTACATGTTGCGATTTATAATCCCTCTAATCCCATTAAGCCGCTCCCCAAACAAACAATAGAACGAATGGACTCCTGTGGATCAACAAGACACCTTCAATGTGTCCTATCTAACTTTTTGACCAACCTTATCTTCTCGTGATTATTATTATTATTATTATTATTAAAGGAAAAACCAAAGGGAACAATTTTTGTCAGCCGGAACTCATTGTCATGAAAAAGAAGGAATGGTTGCGAACGATATATAATGCATGAACCCATTACAATTAAAAGAAAGGAACACAAAGTCACGATATATCCTGAACATGGAAATACTGTTCCCTTTTGAGCTAGTTGAAATGTTGTAAGGCCGCACTTCATTTTCACCTTGTATTGTATTTGTCTTGATTTCAAAGGTTCATTGTCGTGCCTACATCGTCATACGCAAAAAATCAAATTATAAATCTCTATGAGAAATGCCCGAGTTACACAGAGATTGTGAAGCTATTAAAGAATGAGGGCATATCACTAATGCGCAAAACAGAAGCAAAACCCGTCAAGTGGTACAAGGAAACTGGAGATTTCAGAAACAGCAATGAAATTGGAAATCCAAAGTAACTCTTCAACACCTGGACTTCATCGGCAGCAACATGGCCAATAACAATGAACTTACTTCACCAGGTAGTGAAATGGAGGAGAGTGAGAACCATACTCTACAAGGCTTGCATTAAAATGTCCTTCTTCTCCATGCATTAGTATATGAAATAGAGTGTGACAGAGTGGCCAGCAAAGCATCAGATGTCATTCACAGTGAAATGGGTCGAAGCCACTCTAATTTGCCAGAGAGCAAGTTCCACGTTCTCACAAGGTTCAGACCAAAGTGTGTAAACTTGCAACAGCTACACTATGAGTTTGCAACCAATGTGGGTCTTTGCCAAAGCAATATGACTTTCATGTACAAGACTGTTGGAGCAGAATACCACTGGATGAAAACTGTTTGAAGTTTGATGGGACTGCTAATTCCTGATTAGCCGATCTAATTTGCCAGAGAGCAAGTTCCGCGTTCTCACAAGGTTCAGACCAAAGTGTGGAAACTTGCAACAGCTACACTATGAGTTTGCAACCAATGTGGGTCTTTGCTAAAGCAATATGACTTTCATGTACAAGACTGTTGGACCAGAGTACCACTGGATGAAAAATGTTTGAAGTTTGATGGGACTGCCAATTCCTGATGGAATTGAGGATGTGTGGACTGGAGAAAACAAACAACGGATGTCAACAAGGCAAAGACCAAACATGCAAAGAGGAAGTAAAGACGTCTCCAAGAGAGCAAGGAGAGGTAAGAAACTATAGCAGGACAAGAATGTAATTAAGTCTAATACTCTAATAAATTTTCTACCAGGGACATGTTATAAACTACAGTGAAGATACAGTAAAACAGATCACTGAGACCATAGTGCAACTAGAGAATATTAAGGTGACTCATGATGACCTCAAAGTTATAAATGTAACAATGTAAAAATGCAGAACATTGCCTGTTTTTACTCAAATGTGACTAATATTTTCCAAGGCTACCGTAAAAATATTCCAAAAATATATATTACCCAATTACAACCAATAATTTCAACTATCTATATTGTAACATGTACACAATTATTAAGTTTTCTTAATTTTTGTGTACATGTCAGGGCTTATATAATAACTGCCGGACATCGGAAAATAATCTATTGTGTGGCTAAATGTCAAATACTTTGGTCATCTTGGCCGGCAACTCCAAGTCGAACTTTTTTAAAATATATGTACATCATGGTTTACAATCTACCCATAATCGCTGTGGAAATGGAATTGCAAGATAATGTTAAACTGTATATTTTCACAATGTTTGTTTGTTTATACATTAGATTATATTAAATACCCGTCGTTTACATCCAAGCGAGTGTACACACATAAGAAGTTAGTCAACTGGAATGGCCGATGACCTTTGAAGCCAATGAAGTTTGGATGTTGAAGAATTTGCAATCTTCTTCTAGAATATCTCACTAAAAAATTTCCCATAAAGTAAATTCAACAATTTTCTGCATTTTATGTTAGCAGGACATTTTATTATGAATGTTCAACAAGTGCTACAGATCTTCAGGATATTTTCGCATGCGTTTCTGTTGTTGAAACAGAATTTATTTGCATTAATTAAATAGAATATTACAATAAATCGTTTTTTAGACTGTTATGCAATACCTAGTCAATCGTTTACTTTATTTGCCGTTTTAGTTAGGCTTTTTATTTTTATTTTTTATATATTTTTTTTGTCCGCCCAAGAAAATGAAATGTCTGGCCAAAAATTGTTTTTGATGGTCATCATGTCCGGCATCCCAGCAGCCGTGATATTAAGTCCTGACATGTAGTTTATCAACAGTGCTCGAAACACTAACTCAAATTATGAAGTTTCTTTTTGTTGGTCTTGATATGTTTAGTCACACTAAAAGCTGTTAAGTCCAAGAAATGTTCCAATTACAAAAAATGAAAACAAATGACTTTTTATGATTAATTTCCAAACCATTTCCAGTTAAATAATGGTCCAACAGTTAAACAATCGTTATGAATATATTTCTTATAATATATTGCAATAAAACAAATTAATACCAATAGAACGATTTCACATAACAATACAAAAAATGCAAATAGGTTTATCTTATGCAAATTTTAATGAAAGCCATCTAAACGCTTTCATGATGTCAGCAATGAACATCCCCACCATTCATCCAAAGTCTTTGAAAGAGAGGGAGAGGGAGGTACTAGCAGGAAAAGAATATACCCAAAGACATAACAAAGCTTTGATGGTTATTGCAATAGCATGGGCGAAAGAGGTGGGAATACTACCAGAATCAACAGTTTGGTATAAAGAGAAACTGGAGAGAGGAGATACGTTGGAAGGAAATGCAGACAAGGCGCAAAACTGAAAAAGTCTATCGCAAAACGTGCAGAAGGCATTTTGGGGTAGAGGCTGGTAACATAACTATTCTAAACAAATTTTTCATGCTGAATCCGAATATGACTGTTACCAAGACATATTCTGCAATCTTATACGTGTAAATGACGTATTTTGTGAATTGCTACAGTCATTTCATACTAACAGCTTTTTCATGTAATTCCAAAAGTTCCCAAACTTAAAAACAATTACCATGGCTGGAAAGAGCATGTCAAAATCAGTAAAACTGTGAGGTTTGAAGGATATCAGTTAAAAAACCAAGGAGATACGGATTTTCAAAAATCGAAATTTGTTTGTATCTCTTGCATAACTGTACATGTTTTCATACAAAATTTCGTTTACGTTTTTTATGTTTGGTTACCCATCATTTTGGCCTTCAAGAGGCTTTTCACTTTCAGATAATAATAATAATAATAATAATAATAATAATAATCTGTAAGAAACATTAGAAAATCAAAAGTTGAAATAAATCACGATAATAATAATAATAATAATAATAAGCTATACATTACTCATTTTTCTATTGACTGACTTTTTATAGCCAGTGATGCCGAAATAGTACAGATTGCCGCAACAAGTGGTCACAAGTCATTTAATAGCTAACTTCAGATGTGACTACGAGTACGAGATTGAGCATGAGTACGAGTTTTAAAATTGGCCTTGCGTGAGTTGTTGATACTGAACTGTAGTCCTGTACATAGATGGAAACATTAATTGCAAGAATTGGAAAATTGGCTATGATTCAGTATCAACATCCCACACAAGACCAATTTAAAAATTTGTACTCATATTCAATCTCGTACTCGTTGTCAAATATCCTTAATGATATCTGAAAGTTCTCTGAAGCCACAGGGATCAACCAAATACCTGGGTGTAACATTTGATTCCAACATGAAATGGGACAAACACATTGATTCTATATCAAGCAAAGTATCTAAGAGATTAGGAATATTAAGCAGAATTAGGAGATACATCAACACTGACACTTGCAAACAACTACATCAAGCTATTGTGCAACCCCTTTATGAATACTGCGATACGATTTGGTCAAATGCATGCAAGACACACCTTGATAGGCTGATGAAACTACAGAGACGTGGGGCAAGAATTATCTTAAAGAGGAAAATAAGGGAAACTTCTTCAGAGGATCTACTTAAAGAACTTAGATGGGTCCCCCTGACTGATAGATGGACATTTCACAAGTGTCTACAAGTTTATCGATGTACCAATGGTCTTTGCCCCAAAAACCTAAAGAACATCTTCACTAAAAACTGCGATGTACATAATTACAACACTAGGAGGAAGAACGATCTACACTTATCAAAAGTCAAATCAGAAGCTGGTAAAAGATCCTTCACATATCATGCAGCTACTCTCTACAATAAACTGACAAAACCCGTCAAAAACTCTAAGTCAGTACGCTCATTTACTTCAAATTACTGGAGAGAACCACTCATTATTAATTAATTATTTTATCAATTTCATAATTATTCAATATATATATGTATCTGAAAATTTCAAATTTTTCATGATTTTTCACACTTTTCTATCATAACTTATATATTGATATCTTAATAAATAATTACCTTAAATCTCTACAATAAGCTGACAGAACCTGTCAAAATAATTCTAAGTCAATACGTTCATTTAATTCCAATTACTGGAGATAACCATTTATTAATAATTAATTAATTAGTTTATTTCACAATCTTATCAATTCATAATTATCAGTACATATATATATATATTTTTGCTTTCGAAATCTGAATATTCACATTAAATCAATGAATCAAAATTAACTATATATCGATATTTTTCTGCCTAGTTATTGTTTGCAAATAATTTTCATCATGAGTTTTTCACTTTTCTTTTTAATTTATATATTTATATCTTAATTTATTTTTTTGAATTTTATGTTATACACAGCTTCAATGTAAATAAGTGTTCAGCTTTTTTAATCCTGTGTCTAATAAAGTTATTATTATTATTATTATTAAATCTGAAGTTCACTAATGTCTACATTGTACCAACAACTAAGATATCTGTGGCAGCAATGAAAGTTACCCAGCTACGTGTTATAGAGAATAAGCTTTTCTATAAAAACAAGCTAGTTGAATCAAAGTCACTAGAAGATGGCTTGAAATAATTTGTAGAGTGGTTGGAAGACCTTGTCACAAAGAGCAACATCCTTACAGGTCACAACATGAAAGTCTTTGACTGTAAATACCTCATTAGAGATATCTTATCCTCACAGTTGTTGGAGAGATGCTCTTCAGTCATTTGTGGATTTGCAGACACACTTCCCTTATCAAAAGAAGTATTTCCTGGCCGTACATCATATGCTGAAGAATCTTTGATGAAGGATATCTTAGCCATTTCCTGTGATGCCCATAATGCTTTAGCTGATGTCAAGTCACTCCAGTTGTTATTTGATTCAAAGAAATCCACAACAGCCAAGAATTTCCTCAAACATTCCTTTACTTTACAATGGGCAGTGGAAAACCATAAATATCTCAGCCTCAAATTCAAGACCTTGAAGACTCTTGTTGAACAGCATATTTTGTCCAAGACAATGGCAAAGAAAATTGCTGGATCTGGTTTGGCATTCAAAGATCTCAAGCTAGCCTTTCAAAGATGTCCAAATGAAGGCATTTACAACCTTTTGTCTGAGAGGTTCAATAGGAAGCCTAGAGTAACCAAATCAAAGAAAATTACAAATCAGTTGTCACAATATTTTTCACAGTAATAATTATAGCTTAATAATAATAATATCTATTTAGACTACTTTCTAACTGGCATGGGGTCAGTGCAGGCTTCACCCATGTAATATTAGAGAGCTTACGAATCCACGACTTTTTGGACGACGACGACTTATGTTAATGTAAAAGACTGGGCCGAGGTCGTCGTCAACTACGCAGGAAATTCAAGTTATGAATGTTGACTATGACTAGTAAACAAGATAAAGAATAAATAGTCAAAATACTAGAGTTATGGCATCATTTAGCAAAATTAGAGAGTTCCTGCTTATTTCGTTTGATAATGGTGAACTGTCCGAAGAGGAGTTTGTACTTCTGTATGATTTATACTAGTCAAGAAATCCAGATTTCCAATACTGGGTGTACGATAGATTTGACCTGGACGTACTGAATGATGATGAATGCTATGCCGAGTTTCGCATTAGAAGAAACGATATCTATGATTTAGCAGATGCTCTCCAACTTCCAAATGAGATCATTACGTACAACGGCCTTGTGGTTCAGTCGATTCCAGCTCGATTCCAGCTCTTATTGGACACCTGTTTGGCCCTGTTGAAGGCAAGAGGCACGGTAGTGGAATCCTTGCCGAATCTGGATTGCTAGCCGACCTACAAACATTTGCCTATTCTCCAACTGGTTTGCCCTTGTGTATTTATGGTGACTTAGCATATCCTTTGCGCATTCATCTGCAAGGTCCATTCCGAGGAGCACAATTAACACCACAACAACAAGATTTCAATAGATCTGTGAGTTCTGCTAGAGTGGCTGTCAAATGGGTATTTGGCGGTGGTTAATTACTTCAAGTTTGTAGATTTCAAGAGAAACCTCAAAATAGGACTGAGTGCAGTTGGTAAAATGTACACAATTTGTGCTCTTCTTCACAATGTTCGCTGCTGCTTTTATGGGTCAACTACATCAGAATAGTTTGGACTAGATCCTCCTGCTTTGTTAGACCATTCCGTGTAAATAATTTTATTATATAAACAGTACTAGAGACTTGAATTAATGTAAACATGTTGTATTTTCGGTCACAAATTAAATCCATTTTGTTTATTGGAAAATCACAAACTTTTTTCATCAGATTAGTCTATTCTTCGATTCTTGATTGATGTGTAAACATTGAAGAATGCAACTAATTTAATTAACTATGAGTTTTGAAAACCTACATCACATCTATTTCAGTAGTGTATTTTGGTATCGACACAATAAAATATTTCCATCAGAATTATTGTCCTTTTTTCAATAGTTCCATCATTGCTTGAGTCTGTGTCTGCTGTTGTTGCATAAACATTTAACACAAGTTGAAACTGCTGCTGTTGATTTGCAATCTGTTCTTGAAATTGATTAGCCATTGTTTGTTGTTGTTGATAAATCAGAGCCTGTTGAGCACTAGCATTTTCTTCCTTCATTTTGTTTAGTTCGAGTTCCGCTTTTCTAAGCTCAGTTTCTTGTTCATGTTTTTCTCTTAGATAATCTATCGTATCGTTAGTACTTCTCTTTCTCTTCTTAGTTGGCCCATCATCACTTCTTCTCTTTGTTTTGTTTAGTCGCTCCATAGCTTTATTCCTAATACCTTCGGCCATGGATTTTTCTTTTCCATTTTTCTCGATTTTCTGGTCAAGTAAAATGTTTGCCTCCTATTCAGCTTCAATGCTTTTCTCAATACATTCTTCAATGATATTATCTAACTGTGGGTTCGGGGGATAAAATACCAGATGCCTGTTGTTGTTCTCGTTCTTTTGCTTTGAAGTCTCTCACTAACAGTTTAATTCTATCTCTTATCCCATGAGAAGTCACATTGAAGTAAGGACTAGACAATTTATTCAGGTTTTCAGTCACTTCATCAGAACACTTCCCCCTCTCTTTGGAGCCTGCTTTGTATTTCCACAATTCTAAGAATAGAATTTCTCTAGCAGCAGTAAGGGTTTATCTCGATCGCGCCTTGTGATTTACAGGGCCTGCCTGTATAGATCTAGGGGTGTCCACATCAGGGATTCTCTGCGTCGCGATTTGAGATTAAAATAATTCTTTATATATATGGACGTGATCGACTGGTTATTAAAAACTGACTTAGATGGCTCTTTGCCTCCCATTGCCTCCAGAGAAATAGCGCGGCTCAGAAAAAGTGTCATTGATGACACAGATGCAAATATTGTTTTTACAACGTTTATAGAGAAAGATACAGATGCTTCGATGACCGAGGCGCGCGCGGAGGAAATTATAGATAAACTGCCCGACGGGGATTTTCGTCTTCAGTTGGCATTTATAAAACACGATGGCAATCGGTGGGTGATTGAAAAAGGAAGAAACCCCATTAGAGCCAGTAACAGAAAAGATATATTCATTTTAAATAAAGATACTAGGCCCGGCGCTTTAGTGGGCATTGATTCTTTGTATTACGACGAAGCTTATCCGGTTACTGTTGTGATTTACGAGGGTTATAAATTAAAAGAGCCAGACGTAAAAAAGCTACAGCCGATGAGGCATCCAGGTAACTGTGTTGCCAAACTTATTAGAGAGTATTTCACGGATTCGACAAAGGGCGGCGGATGTTTGACTGACGCGCGTAGAAAGGCGATACGACAGTGGGAATGGAATACAAAAAGGTCGGGCGGGACTATAGAGGCGATTATGAAATTGGAAGTGGCCATAAAAAGAAAAATAGCTGTGTTAGACATTATGGGCGGATTTATCTATCCCGGCACTACAAAATATAACGGAGCCGGACCGGCGATCAAGATTTATCAGCATAATGGTCATGCGTGGCGAGATGTGAGATTTCCAAGAAAAAAGAAAGTTGAGGTCTATAAAGAAGTAAATCCACTATGGACAGAATTTGATATCGACGGCAATATTCTTTGTGACGGCAGTGATTTTATTAAAGAGAATTCTATTTGGCTGTTAGATGCGGAGGGAACACAGTTTATTACTCAAGATGGGACACTTTATCGGCCGCAAGTAGAAGATGAAAAAATAAAGAAGGCCTGTGAAGTTTTGGGTGAGGATTTTAGAGAAGAAGTCTTTTGTAGTAGTTCTTTGGATTTTGTAGCGGCCAGAAAAAGAAATCATTGGAAGCCGACGCCGAAAGAGTTGCCAGAGATTGCGCTGGCGTGCGTAGAGCATGGACATGGTGGACTGTGGAATATGGAGTATAAAAAAGAAGATTATGTGTCGCTGGACATGAAACATTGTTATCCGGCCAGCTTTAAGGGACTCGGCGACTGCGAAGAATATTATCAGCGCTATGGACATCCGGATTCTCAGTTCTTTAGAGTTGCTCTGGATGGTCGTTATGTGGCGCCGGCGAATGGGTTTGTAAAGTTAACGACGTGGAAGTTTAAAGAAGATCTACATCCTATTATTTATGCGTGGTATGGTAAGCATATTGAAGAAAAAGGTTGGTTACCGGTGCCGTTGTTAAAGTTTTTTGAAGAAAATGGTCTTTTAGAGTATACGGCGCATGAGGCGATTCTTTGTCATGGTGATAAGACGCAGTGGCTGCCGGATGACAACCATGCGGCAAGGATTGTTATTGGCAAGTTTACTCAAGGGGCCAGAGCGGGAGAAAAACATATGCAACGGCGGCTGGTAACGGATGATGAAGAATTGAACTTTCTAATAAAAAAGGCGCATGAAGAAAATACTATGGTGCGGGTAGAGGATTTTAGTGAGGGCAAAGTGTTGTGTTATTATCACGATTATAGGGCGCAGTACTATCATTTAAGGGCGTCGATGCTGTCTTATGCTCATATTAACCTTTTAACGATGCTGTTAAGGTTTGATAAAGATGATATTCCAAGGGTGGCAACGGATAGTTTGTATATTCGACCGGAAGTTTTAGAGAAGATGAAAATGTATTATGTCAAAGATGAGATGGCTGAGAGCGGGCAGTGGAGGATTAAAAATGAAGAGATGAAGACGTGGCGGGAAAGGGTGAAATATCATGGGGCGCATAGAGAGGGTAATAGAGAGGTGACAGAGAAAATATGGCCTAGTGTTAAAGATCCGATAAGCTATAAAAGGGTTTCTTATCTTTATGGGGCCGGCGGAAGCGGGAAGACGACAAGGGTGTTAAGGCTGTTTTCAAAAGTGAAGGTGTTGACGCCGACGCATCGGTTGGAAAGGGAGTTGGTGGCGCAGGGGTACGATGCGCAGACGTATCATAGCTTTTTCAGATATAATGGCGAGAAATGGGTTCCTGAGGCGATAAAAGAGATACCGCCGGTTATTCTTTGGGACGAGATTTGTACGGTGCCGCTGCCGATGCTGAAGGAGTTTGTAGAGTTCTTAAAGGGGAAAACGCAGGTGATATTTGCGGGCGATCCGTGTCAGCCGCCGCCTATTGCGGGAGAAATGCCGCATGAGTGGTTAAAGGAGTTTTACCATGAAGAAATAAAAGCCGATTATAGAAGTAAAGATGAGAAGATAAAGAAGTTTAAAAGGGCATTGAGAGGTTTAACCGATGTTGAGCAGTGTAAATGTATGAGGAAAAATATGAAGGCGCGAGATTATGAGGAGTTTTTGCAGGAGTGGCGGCCGACGGATTTGGTGTTGAGTAGTAAAAGGGCGGTGCAGGCGAGAATTGAAAAAGATCTGTTAAGGCGGCATAGAGAAAAGTTTACTTCGCATTTGGTTCCGGTGTCTTATAGGCCACGCGATACAAGACAAAGAAAATCGATTACGGTGCCTTATACGCAGGTGATCTTAGAAAATGCCGTCAAACATGATATAGCGTGGGTGCCGCTATCTGTAGTAGAAAAGGTTATTTCTTCGCCGACTGGCGGTTAGGTTATTGTATGACAGTACACAGTGCTCAGGGATTAACAGTTAAAGAAAACTTATGGATTATAGACCAGCGTTTATGCTGGAGTAATCTTATTTACACTGCAGTTAGCAGAGTTGAATACTACAAACAACTAAAAAGAGCGTGGGGTCCGCAATTACGGTACGATAACACTCCGCCTGAAGTGCTAAAGCAAATATACTTAAGAAATTACAAAGGTATAAGAGAATTGATGAGGAAAAAAATAAGGTATTTGACCTCACAGTCGATGATGTTTATAAACCCAACGCAAGGTGTGCTAAGTGTAACATACCGCTACTCTGGGATTTTGAACCAAACGACGATCAGCAATTTTCTGTGGACCGTTTAAATAATAAGAAAGGTCACTCTGTAGGTAATATACGTTTGACGTGCTTAGAGTGTAATCAGGCGCGTGGTGCAGCACTACTCTGAATCTTTAGGAACGATGAGCAGCTCTTCGTTAACGAATCCACGGCTTGGACCATCGTGTAGATAATATAATAGGGTTGACCCTCTTAGCTATTACGCTTTGAATCTGGTAAGTTTTCAAAGACCAATTAGGGTCCGTAGCTCTTTGGAGCCTCTTTCTAATTCCCCAGGCTGATAGAGATATCGAACCGTGACGTCCACCTAATTTTTTTTTCTTGGGAAAGACTGGTCTGGAGCTCCTGACGAAGAACTTGTGTTCTACGTGTTTCTTCTTTATGGCATCCTTAGGTTTTCATTCCGTTGCCCTTGTTTCCTCATCATTTAAAGCCTTAATGACCTCTGGAAATCTCTGCACCCACTCCCTGTTGCTTTTGGATGGATCTGCTAATTCTTTCCATACTGATACCAAACAACCGTTCAGCTAGGGTGCGATTAAATCTTTCAACGAGGCTTTGACCCCTGTGGTACTCTGCTTCAGCTCTCCTGATCTTAGTATCGTGGTCTTTCAGCGTTTTAGTGACAGCGCCCATGAACTCTGTCCCCGCATCCACTTGCAGCAGCTTGGGCCATTTCAAAATGCGCTTATAAATTTTACTTAGCGCCTCGGCAACTTCTCCTGAATCCTTACTGGTTATGGGCTGAGCGTCCTTGTATCTGCTGGCGATATCCACGACCGTCAAGGGCATATTTGTACGTTTTTCTCTTTACCTTATCGTGCGGCAAAAAAAGTAAATCTGCCTGATGAACTTCGTTGGGCACATTTACAGTGAAACTGGGTCTGGGAATATACTTGGGCGCGGGAAGATAAACCTGCCAAAGGGTTTGTTTTTTTAACCAGTTCTTAGCTGTGTCTTCAGAGACTCTAGCCGCTACAGCAAGTTTCTTAATAGCCGCGGCTCCTCGCCAATATCCTTCGGGCCCATAATAAATCCTCTTAAGTTTGTCTTCGACGCGGGGCATTATATTTATAAAAACAAGGCCATCAAGTTCGACGTAAAAACAGAAACCTCTCCACTGGCCACTGCGATTTGGACTCGAATAGTTTGCGGATCCAGGATGGGGAGTTGGGCGGAGAACATACCTGTTTGTTTTATTGGGTAAATAGGGATTGTTCCGACAGTGCTTTCGCCTGTTATTCGAATGCTGGCTTGTCCTTTTAAATCGATGTTTAGGTTACAAAAAAGAATGCCGCTTTTAAAACCCGCGGCGTTTATTTTTAGATTTTTGATGTCCGTCCAAAGCGGGCTATTATATTTGCCTCCATCTGTGGGGTTTTGTTTAACTATTAATTGAGTTGCCGGAATCAGATAGGGGTTCATTATATAAATTCCAAGACAAGACTAATTTGGCGCCTGTTAAAATCGACAACCTTTCCATCGACTTTGACGGTGATATTTACTTCTGTCACCAAGTCGCAAATATCATAGTCCAAAGAAATGGGGCGATATTCTACTAGGTCAAACGGATTGCCCTTGGGCGGGAATTTCGTCATCACATGAGACAGTTTCCCATCGTCGTAGCTCTGTACTAAGTCGCAATGGATTTCATAGTTGTAAGGAATTTTCCAATGGTATTTATCGCCGTCTTTTCCTAAGAGTGTCGTGATGGCCGAGTTCAAAGAGGTGCCGGATGGCACGGTCATTGTCCATTCATGGGGCAGGCCTGTTGTTAAAGCGACATCGTGTTTGGCGAGTTCTTTGGCCAGAGTCTGAGGCTTGTAATGCGAATTGGGAATGCTTTGAGCAGTTTTATTGACTGTTACAACGCCGCCAATTAAATTATACCAAGAATTGTACAAAGAGCAACTCACGAGCCGAACCTTGTGAGCTTTGATCGGCGGGTTGAAATAAGTTATAAAAGGATTCTGGTCACTGTTCAAAAAGACGATCATATATAATAGGCCACGGCGCCTCCGATGGCCAGGCCTGAAATGCCTAGAAACATTAATTCATTATTTTTTTGCCTTTTAGAAGGTGTGTAATAATCTTTAAACTGCGGTGGCTTTTTCAGAGCAAAGTGAGGATGCGTCTGTGCGTAGAGCTTAAAGGCGTAATCGGTGTTTTGGAAATTCTTATCGGCCTGCATTTTATCGCGGTAATTTTCATCTAACCAGTCGCGGTAGGCTTGTCTTTTTTTGTTGTAGGCGGCGAGGGCATTTTCATAGGCTTCCATGGCCAGATCGTGGCGTTTTCTTTCGGCGGCTAATTCATTTTTACTGTCGCCGTGAATCAGTTTGTCTAAATAGCGGCCGCCGTAGTTGGCGCCTGTAAAGGCTAAGGCTGCGGCGATGCTTCCGGCGATGACACTAACCATTATATTTAAAAATTAGATACTATTGGGTATGTATTTTTCTTTGATCAGGTAATCTCTCACAGCGATACTGCCGGCGACGGCGGCGGTCATCTTAACGTAGTTCATTATGCTGCTGCTGGGATCGCCAGTGAAGGTTTCTTTAACGACCTTTTTGCCGACCCAGCCAACAGCGGCGACAATGGAGGTGAGGACGGCGGCTTCTTCAACGGTTTTCATTATTTTATTGGACATGCTATATTAAAAAATCGAAGATTTTTGAACTAAATCACAGATTTTTATTCCATCTCAGGGATCTTAGAGCGCTTTTTTTCTTTAGGCTGGTGTATTACGGGCTCAAGATGCACAGCGGTCTTCTGTGATTTCCACTGTAGGTATAAGCTGCCCATGGCCACTAAAAGGCCAAGGCCGCCGATGACGTAGCCCGGATTGATATCCCAGCCGTCACTAGATTCCGAAGAAGGGTCTTTTTTGGCTTTATTCTTTTTATTCAGCTCGGCCAGCTTTTTTCCCCGCCGCTACTCGGCCGGGTGCCTTTGGCTTGGTGATCTTTTGTTCGGCCGCGGCGGGGGTAGTAGTATCTTCTTTCTGCTCGGTGTCACTCATATATTAAGGACTTGACGACTTATCAAGTAACTTGAAAATGACTTATAGCGACTTGTTAAGTAACTTGGAAAATGACTTGTCGGCGACTTGTCTAAGAACTTGACTCGACTTGATCAAGTTCTTGTGGCGGACTTGCGGTGACTTGCGGCTGACTTAGTCGTGACTTCTTGAAGTCGCTCCAAGAAGTGGTAAGTTCTTTCAAGTCAATTGTGTTCGGCAAACGTGAGGATGCCGGACTTTCCACCGCCATTTAACTTACCACACTTCAAAGACAACCCAACCCACAGGGATTTTAAGTTCTTAATCTATGACATAGTCTTCTCTTATGTCCTTTTTAAGTTGTTCTTACATTCATCTATGGCATAGTGGCCAAGTCCTTATAATTTAGTACCTAGTTTAATAGCGCTGTCTGCTACGGCTTCTGTTAGTCTTACTTGCAAGTGCAGCCTCGTATCCTTTTTAACTTCCGCTTCAGTAACTTAGAATAACTTGGTCATGGGGTTAGGTCTTACCTTACCGGAACTTACCAATACCATTACGTTGTTCTTTGAGGTAATTTTTCATCCAGCTACGTGGAACTTCATCAGATCGAGCTGGCTCAATTGCTCCACAATATTTAACTATAGAAACATTATAAGGATACTCTCAAAGAGAAAGATCATTTGGAATGCTTGATGGGTCTTCAAATGCCGCATGTATTTATGGAGTTCTTCTTTAGTTATTTCTCCACCATAGTCTGAAAGAATGGTCTCCAAGTCGCTCTTCACTAGGAATGTGTAATATACCACCAGAGCACCAATATTTTTCCCTGAAGGGCTTAGAGGACGCTTGTCAACTGCTGCGAGAGTAGCCAAACAGAGATGTTGTCGTGTCTGCCGCTAAATGCTAGCTTAATTAACTCCGACGTGCGTTTCTTAACGTCGTCACCACAGGCAATGTCATCAAGAATAAGTAGGGTTTGTGTGTCGTGTGGAAATGCTTTATGCCAGAACTTCAAGTGGTTGCTAAGTTCATTAGGGTCTAGGATATCCACAAAGAAGTCATCGTCTTTTATGCCTATTCCATTCCAGGTTTTGTTATTACATAAGTTGGCAAAGGAGTACAATGTAGTAGTAACTTGTATCTAAACAGTACCTAAAAGTTGTTCTACGACAAACTGAGTCTTACCGCAACCTGTGGGTCCTACGATAAGAGCATTACAAGGAATATGTTCTGCATTCATTATATATGAGTGTGGAGCAAATACAAAGGGCTGCTGAATTTATACGAGAAAAAAGAAGTCTAGAAGAGCAGGTGTTGGATCTGCAAGAAGAAGTAAAGCGGCTCAAAGAAGAGTTGGCGGCCAATAAAACGGCCGAAAGGTTCTCGGCCTTAGTGACTCTGGCTATGTGGGGTAAAGAAGCTGTCGTCGACTTTATGAGGCTTCCAATGTAGTATATATGAACCCTTACGGCCCAGGAGCAGATTGTGTTTATGCGGCTTTAGATACCGAAGCAGATTATAATCTGGGGTCTTGGCAAAATGTGGCCGGATTGAGCGTGGATGTGAATTATCCCGGCCGAAAATTGATTCTTTGTAGTATTTGTATTAGTACCGAGAGCCATGTGAATGCGGGATTTCAATTTGTGGATCACGACGGGAAACCCTTTCTACCTATGCGCGCTAAGACGAATAAACGAGAGCCGGCCCATTTTTCATTTGAACCGCCGATCAACTCTACAGAGAATTTAAGCGTCGTCACGTTTCATATGGTGGCCGAAGTGAAGAAAAAAGTCCAGCTTCAAGTGCGGGCCGATGACTCGGGCAAACTTCGCGTCAATGGAATTGCCGACAAGAGAGATAGGCCTTATAATCACATGACCATTAGCACTCTGACGGTTCTTTCGCTATAAAAATATAATGGAAAATCCCTATTCCACAACTCAAGAGGTGAGTTATTACTTAGCTGAAAAAGAATATTTTGAAAAAGATGAGTGGATGGATATTGATGGGTTTTTTGTAGATGTTGAAGGCTATTATATCATTCTTTGCTCGGTTAGTATTAACACCGGCAATGGCGCCAATGTGGGCTTTAGTCTTGTCGACAGTGGGAATCAGCCCATAATACCCTTCAGAACCACCACAAACAAAAGGGTGCCAGTTCATTTTTCTTATGAGCCATGTACTGTGAGCGGGGAAGATTTGACACCTGTGACTTTTCACTTAGTGGCCCATTGCAAAGGGCTGGTAAAGCTTCGCCTTATGTCAAGCGATGGCGGCACTCGACTCAATGGTGCGTTTGTTAATGGAAAACCTGCGGCGGACAAGATCTACAGCCACAAACCCATCAGCGTTATGAGCGCCATCCCACTTTGTGGAGCAATAAAACAAAAAAATAATACTATGGCGCCACAGCCCATCGGCAGGGCCGCCTTACCACGGGTCGAAGAAGAGGATAAAAAACCCGCACCCAAACACCCCGGCAAAAAGCCCCCAGGACGCACATCAATGCTTTAGATATATGGACTGCTTAACGTCGTCGCCGTCGAGTGATTGTGTCATTCCCGAAGAAGAGAAGAAAATGCGCTGTTTGCACTGCAATGAAATCTACAGAGAAGCAGAGTTTGTGGGCCACCGCTGTACGGCCGATCTAAAGGCCCATCGGACTAAAGACGATGGAATTTATCAAGGCGAGGGATAGACTACGAAAAAAAAACTTCTAGGGCGCTTTAACAACAGTATGTATTTTTGTATACTTATTCTAAAAAAAACTTCTAGGGCGCTTTAACAACAGTATGTATTTTTGTATACTTATTCTAAAAAAAACTTCTATTTCGATTTAACAACAGTATGTATTTTTGTATACTTATTCTAAAAAAAGTTCTATTTCGATTTAACAACAGTATGTATTTTTGTATACTTATTCTAAAAAAAAGTTCTATTTCGATTTAACAACAGTATGTATTTTTGTATACTTATTAAGCCCGCCGTAGTATTTTTTAACATTTATTGACATACGAGGTGATCTAAGTGATATTCTAATCTCTGTTTCGAAGAAAATGATTTACCGCAGCAGTAACAACTGTTGTACCCATAATAACCCTCTTCTATAATTATATCTTCTTTGGGCTGGCGGTCTTTAACAGGAAAGAGACAGCCCATTATATGTTCTTCAGAGTTTCTAACGGCGCCGCAGCCACCTATATGTTCAGAGGACCAGTAATTAACATTTTCCCAGGGCGTTCCTTCTATCTTGTCAAAATAGGCACCCGATGTAAATCGCCGGTCAATGGATTTTTTTTCAAGACAAGCGCGCGTATATAATCTTCCCGGCATTTGCATCTGAAGAGTAAGTCGCCGCAATTATAACAATCTACGTCATTAAGATTATATTCTTCGTTACACCTACTCTCGTGCCATTCTTTATCGCCGCAGAAGTGATTAAGACACTTTTCCATATGCTTTTCGAGCCGTTGTTTACAAGAGAATATCTTTTTACAGAAGCCGCATTGTATTACTTTAGGTTTTAAACATACCTTTCTTTCTAAATGGTTTTGTAAACTCTGCGGCCGACAAAAGCTCTTTTGGCAGCGGTGACATTTAATGCCACAGGAATTGGTTTTTATATGTTGTTTAAGTCGCGCGGCAGAAGTAAATGTTCTCTGACACTTTTTACACTGTTCCATATATAGATATAAATAAGTCTACAAAAAAAGATACAATTGTTAAATCCATTATAAACTTTTTTTCGTAAAAGTATACAAAAAAAGATACAGTTGTTAAATCCATTATAAACTTTTTTTTAAAATAAGTATACAAAAATACATACTGTTGTTAAAGCGGAATAGAACTTTTTTTTTAAAATAAGTATACAAAAATACAAACCGTTGTTAAATCCATTATAAAGTTTTTTTTCGTAAAAGTATACAAAAATACATACTGTTGTTAAATCCATTATAAACTTTTTTTTAAAAATAAGTATACAAAAATACAAACCGTTGTTAAATCCATTATAAACTTTTTTTTAAAATAAGTATACAAAAATACAAACCGTTGTTAAATCCATTATAAACTTTTTTTTAAAATAAGTATACAAAAATACATACTGTTGTTAAAGCGGAATAGAACTTTTTTTTAGAATAAGTATACAAAAATACAAACCGTTGTTAAATCGGAATAGAAAAAAAAACAATTACATCTCTCTATGTGATTTTTATAAGGTCTTCCCGTGTCAACGGCGTCGGGCGGATATTTTACTTTTCAAATGGATTTCAGCGCCCGCATCCTTTTATTTGTTTATGATATTCAAGCCGCCAGGCGGATGAGAAAGTATGATTACAAGTGTCGCATGTTGTATTTGGCCGCTCTTTAAGACAGATTTTTGCCCTGGTATGATATTTTAGCCTTTGCGGCGTAGCGAAGGTCTTATTACAAGCGCCGCATGTCAAGTTTTCTCTAAGACATACCTTTTTTTCGATATGATATTTAAGCCGTTGGGGCGTAGAAAACGTATGATTACAAGTGTCGCATGTGGTATTGGGCCGTTCTCTAAGACATACGTTCTTTTCTATGTGATCTTTAAGATTTTTGACCGAATAAAAGGTCCAATTACACACGCCGCATGTCTTATTTGGTTTTTCTTTGTGACAGACTCTTTTTTGGAGATGATAGTTTAGACTCTCAAGGGCGGTAAAAGTCTTATTACAATCGCCGCAGGTGGGCTTATTTTTAAGGCACGCCCTATTTTCGACATGGTAATAAAGACGATCAATATTATAGAAAGTTCTTGGGCAGTTTGGACACCTTTGCATTATATAATAGAAAATATTTTAACCTCAAATAACGATACACCTTAGAATAAAAAAAAAGCCCCAACCGGCACTATATAGTTTTTTTTTCGTCGTCTTCGCTGTCAGAGATTTTTAGGAGAACATATCTTTTTTTTCTATTTTGACCGCATTAAAGCTCCAATAGCTATTATTGCCACCACGGCCTTTTTTAAGCCCATTACTCCGTATATGAGTATATTCTTTGCCCTCTAAAGTCTCTTTTACCCGCAGCGGCGCCCACATAGTATAAAGCTTATTATCGCCATCCTCCAGGGTCAGCTTCATCGTCTCGGCCGCATGTAACTCATAGACATCATAGTTCACAATCTTATAAATGCGCCCGACTTCTAAATCGCGCCATTTTGTCATAGTTTCGGCTTCTTTGATGGCTTTGTTAAATTCTGAGACGCTGATCATTATATCATAGAGATTTTTTTACCTTTAAAGCCGATGTATAACTCTCATATGCACCGCCAAGGTTTCTTCACTTTTAAACCGCCGTGGACAGCGCGGGCAAGAAACCCTTAGGCCGCTGCAGTATTCTTTGAGGGCATCAACTATTTCGTCATAGTCGTGGCTGACCAAAGTAAGATAACCCTGCTGTTCATATCTTCGTAATGCTTCTTTTTGGGCTTCAGAGACCTCTCCAGTGCCCTTAGGCGTCTTTAATTCTATACAGAAGCCGTTATAATTTTTATGAGCATTTTGCACTATAAGATCCGGCTGCCCCTTCTGATAGCCCTTTTGCCAACTTTGTATTCGCTTTTGCTGGGTATCTTGGTTTTCTCCGAGGCCGGCGACGATGAGAAGATTATGAAAGCGACGGATGTAATCTATTACTTTTTTATGTAGGTCAAACTCATTTTCGATCTTAAAACACGTGATGGCCCTTATATCTTTCTTCAGATCATAATGGCCCGTTTTACGAATCTGCGGTAATACTTCTTCGAACACCCACTTTCTGAATTCTACGGCGGCCGGCATCTTACTGTTAAAAATTAGCTCATAAAGGCCGGGCTCAGAAACATAGACGGCGTTTGGTTGCTCATTCAAGGGGGCACCATTTCGATGCCCCCTTACTTCGCCCAGGGTTTTTTTGTATTCCTCAGATACGTGGTCTCTTACTGGATTTTTTGCACAACTGTAGCCTAAGGCCTTAGCAACGTCTTTTGCTTTAAAATACAATTCATCTCCCTTTTTGAGGGTATTGAGTTTTAGATTTAGTTTTGGGTTTTCAAAGACGCGTAACATTTTTTATACCTAACGGATATTTTAATCTTAAAATCGGGTCTTATATTTTTTTAATCTTAATAGGCAATGGAATGAAGTTGATTACCTTCTATGTTCATTTGCGCATCGCCGACGACAAAGATGTGGCAGTTAATCCTGTCAGTATTACCTGCTGAGGAATTATTTTTCCTCTTAATTTCTAGTGTGACGCCGTCTTGCGTGCTGACCAGCTTTAAGCCATGGCCGTGAATATCATTGTCGTCAGTGGTTCTTAAGTCGATCCACAATGCGTATTTATTGCCATGAAAGAATTCTGTGGGGCTTATGTGGTCGCCAAACCGCCTTACCACTTCTTTGTAAATGTCGGTCGGCTTTAATCCCTGCGAGTAAACCTTGTTTGGAACGCCGTTGATATTTACTTTTACATCTGTAATGTTGGGGTTGTGAAAGGCCTCAGAATCTCTTTGGCCGGCAGAAAATGGCTTTACGAAGAGCAAGAGCAGCCCAGACAGAGATCGCCGAGGTATATTCACCGTTTCGGTAATTAAATCATCTGTTTTGTCCAAGAAGTTAATTGTCTTGTGATGATGGACATGGTCATAAAGAAATGCTTTGCCGGCAGAATATTCGGCCATGGCACTGCGGGCTAAAGTGTCGCTATGAATGGTCTCATACTGCAGCTCTAGGTTAGTCATGTTGTAGGGGTGAATAGTCGTCAATTTTGAGTCAGTGCCCTGCAGTAAGTTAGTGGTGTCCGCCAGCGTCACTTCAAACTGCATCTCGGCGCCTAGTATCCTTGGATAGAACACCCCGTGATTCTTTAAGATCTCAAAATCCAAAGGTATCACATACTTCGTTCCATAGGCCGCCAATAGTGCTTGTTCATCATCGGCGCTGGATGGATTACTGGATGCGATGACTTTACTTCTTATTTTTCGCAAGTCTACGCTGCCAATGCCCTGCTCCACCAGCACATCTTTCTCTTTGGGCCACATGAATAGATCTTTGTAAGTGTGGTAAAGGTCATAGCGGTTTAGGTCTAAAAGGCATTCTCCGGCAAATTTAACTTTCATGCGATTTACTATGTTGCGGCCGATGTTATTGACGCAATAGCGTTTGTCGGCCGTTGATGGTTGTATGGCCAAATCAAACCGCAGCGCCAGGGTGCCAGGCACTAAGAGAAGATTTTCTGAGAGCGTGGGGACGCTGACGTATAATGTCTCCCCTGGGTTTGCACTAGAGGGCGTAAAAGTAACGCGGTGAAAAGTCCTTTCGGCCTTTAAGCCGCCGGTCTGTTTGGGCAGAATACTGGGATCTATCTTTGAGCTGATCATTATATATATATGGAAGGCGAAATAGATCCTGATTTTGACCCCCTCACACACAGGGATCAAGACGACAATAACGAAGACGAAGAAGAATTAAATCTACAGATAGAAAGAGGGAAAAGAAACAGGTTCGCCGTCTTTAGAGATGCCCTTCGTCGTTTTGGCAATGACGCATACAAGTATATCCGCGGCCTCGAACATGACTACGAGCGTTTGCATCCCGACGAGCCCGTACCTGAGTACCTTCAAATGGAAGAATTTAACAAATTTCGCGATGAAGAAGCACTAAAAGAAATTCTTCAAACTCCGGTCGAACTGGCCGAAAAACGCCTCTTAGAATTATACGAACACTTCAACTTCGATTATGTAAGACTAACTGAGCAGAAGGGCCAAGTTTACATCTCGTTTCCCAACGAACAGAGGCAAGGCAAATGGACTAAGCCACAGCCCCTTTTCACTAAAGAAGGCGAGGTTAGAGAAACGGTAAAGGCGCTCAAGGGATTTAAAATGGCATCGAGAGGCCTCTTAGAGCTATTGGAAGAGCACAATGCAAAGATCGCATTACAAAAGAGAGCCATCGACCTAGAAGATCAACTAGGCGAGGCCGAACAAGCCCTTGCGGTCAAAACCCAGGCCCTGTCTAATCTACAATCCCGATTTGATCGCGTCCAGGAAGAATACGAAAAAGCCTTGACGGCCAACGAAGAACGCCACAACCTGGAGACAGAAAACTTCCTCGAAGATGCCGAACAACGCTACAATTCTATTTTAGAAGAAAGAAATATCATTGTCACCGAGGCCAACAAAGCCCTGCGAGAAAGAGACCATGCCCGCGCGGCGCTAGACGAAACCACCCAAGAGTTAGGGATGGCCAAAACCGACGCCGCCACCCTTACTTCCGAACTCGAGGCCTCGCAAAGAGAAAAGGCCGAGTTAGAACATAGAGTCCGCACCCTTGAAGAGCAAAACAGACAAGACCGCCAGGCCATCGAAGACTTAGAACGCCAAATAGAAGAACAACGTCGAATAGCCGCCGATGAAAACCGCACCGAAGAAGAACGCGAGGCCGCCGAAAGACGGGCCCAAGAACTCCAAGAGCGCTTAGAAGAATTAGAGCACCAAGTAGAAAACCGCGAGCGAGAATTAGGCCTCACCACCAAAGAAAAAATAAAACGCATGCTTTTAAAATATGGCATTCCCATGGCCTTTGCCGTCGCCGTAAGTAGTGTCATAGGAGTCATATTAACCTCTTTAAAAGGTGTCGGCGCCGGTGTTAAAAAAATAGGTCAAGGCCTGACCGCGCTAGGTAAAAAAATGGCCGCCGCCGTGCCAGGTCTATTAGGCAGCGTCTTATCTTTGGTGTTGAAGACCGGCGGCGAATTGCTGAAGTTTGTCGGCAACAATATTTGGATTCTTGTCGTCGCCATAGGCGCCGTACTTTTAAAGAAGTTAAAGATATAATTACCGTAGCATAAAATAGCCCAGCCCCACCGCCGCCGCCGTAATGCCGCCCTTTAAAAGATCATGGTCGTATTCTTCTTTTATAGTCGGCAGCGGCTTAATAGGCTTTTTCTCTGGTGGGCCGAGGGTGGGTTTTTCTTTCTTAGGCGGTGGCTTTTTCTTCGGCGGCTTATCAAAGTGCGGCACTTTACGCTGCTTCAAATCGCCGTTGATGTCATTGATGCCAAACTTCATCACCTCAGTAGCCTTTTGTAAAAGATTGTTATAGCCCACGACAGAGTGAGTATTAATCACTAAATCGCTCGGCATTAGCCAACAACCTGGGGCTATGGCGTAGTCTAAGCGCACTTTAGCCTCTTGGACGGCAAACTGATACCTTTGTATGCTCTTGGCAATGTCGTTTTCTATGACGGCCGATTCAAAGAGCACTAAGAACTGTTGTTGTGTTTCTTGACTAGCACCACCAGCGGCTATGATGGGCGAGCGTGTATCTACCTGCGCCCCCAGCACACAATAAACGTAGGCCTCTATGCTTCTATTTAGGCGGGCCAGATTTACCAGGCCTTCACCTTTTTGCAATACAAACCAATCGTATTGTCTATAAGTGCGGGCATCTTTTAACACTTCTATCTCAGGCCCGCCATATTTAGGCTTACCCTCATCTCTAAATCTATTCTCAGGGTTAGGCCAGCCGCCTTCTTCTATGTTAAGCCCTGCGTAATCGTAGCCATAAGGATCGCCAACGCCGCCATTGTTGGGCGCTAAGAACCTAAAGTCCTTGTGGATTTTAAATTCATTACATAGCCTCTCAAAGGCCGCCTCTTTATAATGTGTGTCGTAGGCATCAAAGCTAAGATCGCCCGGCAAAGGCGCTCCCAATTCATGTAGAATGCGGCGAATAGTAAAAATTACATGAAACTGTAAAAAAGAACACCGCTGTAGCATATCTAAACCCACACCGCAGCCCGCCGTCGCCGCCCATACGGCAAAGTTTAACTGTTGCGCCCAGTAAGTCATACTTGGCCCTTTTAGCCATTTTTTTGCCGCCGCTGCAGATTTAAATTCTGTCTCACTCTTTTTAAACACGTTACGAACTTTTAAAGGTATCTTTTTACCCGGCGCCACTTCTAAGGTCAAATGAGAGAAATTAGTCTTAGGAGGCATCGTGTGCCAAGCCACAGCGGGCACTGGGTAATTTATTCTAGCGACTGTAAAATCCTTAGGCCACGACGATGGAGATATCTTAACGGTCTTGTTTTTAGGATCTCTAGGACCTAAGGCCTTTAAAAGCGCCGCATTTAATTTTGCGTCGCCATAGTGATGCACTGCCGTTGGAAAAGGTCCATCTGGCGTAATATCTTCTCTAAACACATCGACAGCAATTCCATTGTATTCGAATTCAATACTCTGAGGCCCGGCAGAGAACTTTTTAAAATCGGCGTGCGGGTAGGCCGTCCTAAATCTGTGCCATTCGTATTGTACCATTATATATAATGACCGATGTGATACGAGAAGAACCCTCTGCCCCATTATACCCTGTCATATCTGATGGAGAAAGTTTTCGACTTCAAAAAATCAATATGATCCTTTCTGAATTAGGCGCCGAGGTCAAACATTACGACGGCGTGCGTAAAAAATACAATAAAACACGCTCTGTGACCCATGCCATTGCTTTATCTTCCGGTACTTTATCAGCCCTTTTAACAAGTTCGGGGATTGCCACGTCTTTAACGGGCCCCGGAATTCTAGTAGGAATCCCTTTAAGCGCGATTGGGGGACTCTGTGGAATTATTTCAGCCGTCGCCACGGTAGCGACTAAAAAATTAACCCAAAAGGTTTCGAAACATGAGAAAACAACAATGTTATGCAAATCTAAAATAAATACAATCTCAGACCTCATTTCGAAAGCTCTCCACAATAACAGAATCGATGAGAATGAATTTGCTTTAATTATGGCCGAGTCCAATAAATACGAGCAATTAAAAAATGAAATACGACAAAAAAGCGTCGAAGTTTTTAAAAAAGACGATCCCGAACTACGCAAGAAAATCTACAGCGAAGCCATGCAAGAAATCAAACAAAAACTAAATCATTAAATATTCACTTCCAGCGAAGCGAGACAGGATTTAATTTGCATGTGTCAAAAACCAGACAATGACGTCACGCGTCTAACATAAATACTATTTTGGAGTCAAAAAATATTGGTTGTGCGATGTGGCCGAACGGTTAGAGCCTTGGATCTCTGAGCTGGAGGGCATCAGAGATTCTGGGTTCGAGCCTCGTCGGGCGCATTTCACACCCCCTCACTAAATGTGAATAAATGTAGCCCTCCCATTTATTCATGCTTAGTGGGGTATGTGTCTGTCGTGCCCAGGACCTCTGGCGCGGGATGAAATAAGCCCCGTAAGTCCGACCTATATGTCTGTCGTGCCCAGGACCTCTGGCGCGGGATGAAATAAGCCCCGTAAGTCCGACCGTTTCCGTAGTGTTGTCTGTGATTTAACCTCGCGATGAGGGATTTCACGCGCAAAGACAAAGTCAAAAAACCCCGTCGGGGAATACGCATTAGCTTCCGAGTCGATCTATTCCCCGACGGGGTTTCTGGCCAAAAAGCCAGTTTTGCTCTTTTTTATTCTCAAAGGGGAAGTCCCGATGAGTCATCAACCAGGAATCCATCTCAATAGGGGGTGGTTGGGGTCGATTTCATAAAATATTTTGTAGATGACGTCAGGGTAATAAGGGATTTCCCCCCGCAGCTGAATAAACATACTCTCGGCCCTACGCATAATTTGCATAGAAACGTCGGGAATTTTTTCTCCGGTTATTTCTGACAAAATATAAGAAATGCCATTATTATATTTTTGTAGCTTTAATTTTTTTAGAGTCTTTTTCAAACCCTGTGGCGTGGGTTCTTTGAGATGAGCTTTTATCTGCCGTAAGGTTTTCTTATCAACATAGACTGGCTCTAAACCTAAGATAATTCGCATCCACTTTCTAAAGTAAATAATTCTCTTATATGGCGTCTTTTTACGACCGCCGTTAGCATAACATTGACCAAAGGTAGCACAGGGCACCGCATTAAAAACTATACGGCCACAGATTTCACATACGGCCGAAGTGTCTTCTTCTATGGTCATTCGCCTACCACAACACTTTAAAGGCCTCGGCTCTGGGGGCTTAATTTCACGTCGCAGGCAATTAGAGCAAACTGTATACTTTTCGTAATCTACTTGAGGGGCATTGCAACACATTATATAACACTTATTTCTTTTACTCTCCAGCAGCAGTCTTTTAATCACTTTGGCCAAAAACACCCTAGAAATATGCAGAGAATCCCCGATGTGGACACCCCTAGATCTATACAGGCAGGCCCTGTAAATCACAAGGCGCGATCGAGATAAAACTATACTGCTGCTTTCTCTTCCCGTCAAAATATCATGATTCTCTGTCCACTTCTGTTTTAGCAGCTGATTTCTTAAAAATAAATAAAGATGTGAAGACATAAGAAAAGCCAGCAGAACAATCAAAGCTAAAACCTAAATCACTTTTACTGTAGTGTGTTTTCCGAAAATTAAGTCAAGCTTTTACAGTTCCTCAATGAAGCCAGTTCCGGGAGTTCCCACTCGTTATGTTTGTTTTGTTAGCCGGCAGAAATCATATTTTATGACTTTGTTCCCAAAAAAATCTAGTTCCAATACATAGATTAAGACTTTGTATAGGTTTTAAGTTGCATTTCTGGGGTAGAAAAGTAAATTTATGGCAGTAAAAACACTCACCTTGCCATGATGCCAAACACACTGTTTTGTTGTCGTCTTAACCTACATGATGACCTTGATCTTGGCAGAAAATGTTCTGACACATGCGCTGCATAGAAAATTCCTGCCATACCAGATTAAGACTGTCGTCGTCGTTAATTCGTAAGCTCTCTATTATTTTCAAAGTTCTGTAAATATTTTTGAATTTCAATTGAACTCACTCCTCGATCACAGTACTAGCTTTTATTCTAAGCATTTATATACAACTGTGAAAATTATCATTGATTGTTGTATGCAGTGAGTTACATGCTAACCACAAAATTCATTTCTAGTGGAAATGGTTTTAACGTTAATTCCAGGTGACTTCGAAATCATTCTGTCAATTAATTAAGCACAATATTGCATGTAAACATTCACATTTATTTAGTGTATAGTTATATTAGTTAATAGTGTACATATATTAACAGTATTATGTGTAACTTGGGGTTAAACCCAGACCATTTTTCACCAATTACTATAAGCTTACAAAATATCTGACTGTTTGTCAGATGGTCGACGACTAAATGTGTTGACAATCTATTTTAGCTGTATTTTCAGCACAAAAAAGACCATTAACTCAATGAAAACAACAACTTCTAAAACAGATAAATAATTAACTCATTATTACTAAATTTTCTTTCATTTAAGTTAGGCTTCACTTACTTTATTTAGTTATTACAGCCTCTAAGTCTTTCATTGGCCACCTCATTATCAATAACCATTTCAGAAGACATATTTCCATGAAGAAATCCTAACAATACAAATAGATTATTGCACGAAAACTTGTGTAATACGAGTGTGTGTATTTTTACAAGTCATTTCCATGCAGAAACTCAAACAGTACTGTAGAATCCCTGTAGAATATTGTGGAGAACGATTGAAACCCCTGGAACTGGAACCCAGTCTTGTCTTGGAATTCAAAATGGTGTCAAAATTTTCCAGCTTTATGGCTCTATATCTCGGAAATGAATACGGTGAGCCCCCTTTTTTTCTCCTTTAAACAGAGCTCTTTCAAATATCTATAAAATATCTTAAGATGAAAAAAAATCTAGGTGTAGTGGAAAAAGTTACACACAAAAAAACAAAAAAAATCCACCTCGATACTCAATCAAATGCCATAAAATTTTGTTGCATTGCTCGCATAAAGAAAGCCTTACAAAAAATTCGTACTTCCTTCTTTGGTCATTGATTTTAGTCGGAAATGTCCAAGATAAAACATTTTTTGTTTTTATGTCCTTTTTATTGAGCTTTGTTTATTTTCACCATTTTCTAAATGCATTTAATTCACACTATGTGTTTCACTTGCCGCGCACGTCTTTTCTTCTCGCTATGTATTACTTTGTGAGAATATAGCGCACAAACCAATACGGTGACCCCCATTTTTCATTTTATTTTTTGAACAACGGCTAAAACTAGCTAAAACACGGCTAAAACTACCTCCCCAAGGTAGTTTAGTTAAAACCAGTTTTACACTTGTTAAGATGAATGTGCGCACGATGTGAACGGCCAAATTAACTAAACTGGTTTAATTAAAGTGGGACGAGGATGAAATCTTGACCTTTTGAAACACTATTAAAAATCAAAATATTAGTTGAGTAAAATAGAAATCCGATGTTTAAAAAAAATTGGGAAAAAATTATATAGCTAAAATTTTGAGGTGAATTGTCTCTAAATGCCGTCCACCATTAATCCATAACTTACTACTCTCCGCCAAAAAAAATGCATTTTAAGCACATTATCACCGAGAAATTTGTTTAAAACCTAAGAGAACAATAGCGTTGAGTAACTGACGTCTTATGATGTCATATGTCTTATGAATATGAATGCTATAAGAATGTCAACAAATATAAAAATAATAAGGACGCTAACTTCATCGTCGTCCCACTTTAAACAACTTTTAAACATATTTAAGGTCCTGTGTGAATGGGGCATATGTTTCATCTTAGTTGCAAATGTGTATGCAAATCAGGCAGGCATGGAAACGAGGCCATGCACGTTTCGACAACGTGACTCAGCTTGACTTACATCATCTCAACCTCGTTCCCAGGGTCTTTTTCCGAGAGAAGAAAAGGCCCTGGCGTTGGCTGGTCAAATGATGATTTTGATTGGTCGCTTTCATTCTGAGATTTGATTGGCTGCTGCTTGAAAATGATTTGTTTTGGCTCATAAGATAGCAAGAGATGCACCAAAAATACTTGTACAGATGTAGAAAGTCCAGAATTAGCTTAGTAAATACCATAGCAGCTTCGACAGCTGAAAATATTATCATAAATGGTCCTTGAAATCTGCCATTAACTCTTTCCCTACGGCCAAAATCAGGCAAAAACTCTTGTATTTTTGAGGCCTAGTGAAAACCTTCCCTAGTTCTTTAGAGGTTTGGAGTTCCTGTGAAAATCACTGCTGTTCACGATTGCTGGGGGCTCATATTTTTGATTGACAACAAGAATTTGTTAGCAAGACGTCAAGATCGTTCAGGAAGGTGCCATTTTCCTGGAATTTCATGTAAATATTGAGCTTTTTAGAGTCATTTCTTGATCTATGAAGAAGTTGGAGGGCATCATTAAGCCCTGTGACAGCCTAAGTCGCACTGTCTCGACAAACTGAGTTCAGTACTTGGATAATCCACGAAGAAATGTGAGAAAAGTTCGCTATTTCAAGAAAGGGAATTTTTCAAAATGATTATCCTGAAGAGCTTCATAGAGAAAGACGATGGCACCCTAACAAGGCAAGACTCAAATATTTCACGTCCTACAGATGTCAGGAAAGTGATATTTGGCCTGTAGGGTCCGATGACTCTAGACATATAAAAAAGCTCAACTCTTAGGAAAGGGGTGAAGTGCTGTCGCTGGCAGCTGGATTCCCATCATGCTTTGCGGTGGTGGTCGTTGAAAAAATGGCATTCGTGTGCAAAATGCTTGTCCCTG
Organism: Telmatactis stephensoni; assembly: GCA_029948255.1. Classification (NCBI taxonomy): domain Eukaryota; kingdom Metazoa; phylum Cnidaria; class Anthozoa; order Actiniaria; family Isophelliidae; genus Telmatactis; species Telmatactis stephensoni. Next base: position 94,366 of record JALIZF010001427.1, read on the forward strand.
TGCCCGGTGTTCGACTGATGAGAAAATAACTTAGCTGGATGACAAGTACTAGGACTGAACTTTACTCTAAAAGTGTAATTTGGATACTAAATAACGATTTCAAAGAAAACTAACGGGGTAAAAGTGCTATTATTTTGAGAAGCCTGTATTTGGATTTTATTGGTTTTGTGAACTGGAAGAAGCCACAAGTCTCAAAGTCTCTATCTAGTTGCCCAAGTTTTGCTACCATTTGACTTTTGAATGACTGCAGTCTTCACTATATGATAATCATCTCACTAATTTTAAGAACAACAAAGCTACAATTTTTAACTCCATTGTTCCTGAAGGAACGATTTTCTAAGAGGCAGTAGGGAAAGAGTTAAGCTAAGTTAATAGAAAATAATGGATAATGGAGAAACGCCAAAGAAATTGAAGGAGATAATGGATAATGGAGAAACGCAAACCAATGGCAAGATGATGGGAGCTCCAAATCAGTTTGTAGGCTGTGTGGAAATGTTGAGACCCGCCACTTATTGGGAGTGTTTAGTAAAACTGCCATGAAAAGCAAAACAACTTGCTAACAAAGTGCTCACTACATGTAATATCAAGATCAAAGAAAAGGACTTTGTGACATGCATATGCCAAAAATGCGAAGCTTTTATTAACAAAATGAACAACTTTCGTAAGCAGTGTGAGCAGGTGCAAAGTAGCTTCGTAGAGCGACAGTCAATAAAATGATGCCCTGAAATATCACCTTCGACAAAACAACCCGAAAAACAAAGCAAAGACAATAGCAAGACAACAACAGCTAAACAGCTTTTCAGTGACACTTCCACACTCAAAGTTTCAGAAATGACAACTGACATTGTGAACGGTTCACAGGTAAACCCACCTGCGAATACCAGTAAATATATATCCATACATTGTGCTACTCCAATATTGTCAAAACCATCTCACACTAGACCAGAAGCTGCACAGTTTTAAAAGTGCACAGAGTTTTAACAGTCTAAAGGATTTTTGATCTCACCAATAAATGTCTCAGGAGCAGTTGTCTGCTGTTTTGGCTTAAATTGCACTAACAGAAATTAAAACTTTTGATGACAGCTTACCAATCCAAGATGTTGCATTTGCTTGGGTTACCGGCCAGCAAAGAAGCTTCTTTGCTGGTTAGCCTGAGTGAATGCAACATTTTGTGTCTATAGTTCAATGTGTTCTGGGGCTGCTTGCTGCTTGTGCATGAACAACTGGGTCAGTCAAGAACATGTAGTTTTCAAAAACAGATTATATGAAGAAATTCCAGGGAGCTATCAAAACATTTCTATTCTAGCTGTAACACCAATTAAACTGGCAACCTGTTTATGTTGTAAATGAACACAAGTTGTTCAAATCAAAGCAAAAGCTCTGCTGTGCTGGACAGCTTGCCATAGACAGCTTGCCTGTGTATTAAAACACCAATAACAGGTGCCTCTCCCATAGACTGAGTAAATGCAATACAGTTGTTTTCATCTAAGCGTGAACACCCAACACTAAAACGTTTGCTTATTGGCTGTTCAAATGTCAATGTCACGCAGAACGTTGACATTGGCGCCAAACTCAGTCACTCATGGAAGCGATCAGCAGTGTTAGAACATGGATAGAATTGGAATCGAGAAATTTCTTCGAGAAATTGATGTTCATTTGGCCGACTATGCACCATTTTTCATAGAAAAAGGGTTCACATCTAATCGTACGATGAAGTACTGGAGGGATGCTGATTTTGATACCTTCGGAATTGAAGTTCCAGAGGGGCATCGATGATTGATAATGAACATTGTATCACGAATACAAACACCGAAAAGAAAAATACGAACACCAAAGAGAAAAGAACCTCCAACTTTAGGCCAAAGCCCTGAGCAAAAAAGTGCCACCCCAAGAGCATGGTCGAATGGTGATCGCCGGCATCAGAGCACAAGACAAAATATCCAAGAAAGGTTCCCATCCTACCCGCCACAAATCCTCTCACCTGTGGAGAGATTTATCAATGCCAAAGAGGATGAAATTGAAAGAAAAACTATGGAAATTGATTCTAAAAAGGAAGACCTATCTCACTTCAACGAGAGACTACAGATTGCATTGCAGAATGGCGGAAAAACTGGCCCAATATGTTCCAACTGCCACCAGAGGAATCACACGCTATGTTCTTGTGTAGAGGACAAATGTACTTCAGCATTCTCCTGTGGAGATATTACAAAACACCCGGAAGAAAAACTTCTTAAAGAAAAAAAAGATCAATTGCCGCACTTGAATCGCAACTAAAGAAGCTACAACAAGAGTTGACATCACGAACAGCGACGTACGACCGTGTGAAAAACTCTGCAAACAAGCGTATTGAGGATATGTTGTGTGAAGAATATCCAGAGCAATATTTTCAAAATAACACTCGTAACAGGCTCAAAATTCAACAAGATGTAGCCTTGGTGAAAAAGTATGTAAAACAACCTTCCGTCAAGAGAAACAGTAAAAGCCATTTTGGAGGCCACACATCTGTTCACTGACAATGAAGACGCTCCGCAAATTAAGCATACTCCGATGCAAAAAAAGTTGTCTTCTTTCGGTATAAACTTCAACATGCCCATTGCCAGCACAAGCAGAACCTCATGTCCCACAGCTTCTGGTACTAGCATTTGTAACTCCAGTGACATTGATTCAAGCCACTATTTTCAACCTCAAACAAGCGAAGAGGAGATAGAACAAATTAAAATGGCTACCCAATAGCCCTTTCCGAAAATTGAGAGAGCCTGGTGACCATTTTGCATGAGAGTGAGGCTATCCCTGCATTCTCCACAAACTTGACAAAATGCCAAAAATGGCAGCCATGACCTTGCGTTTTGAAATACTTGGATAGAAAAAATGGCCCAGAAAAGCTCTAAAGACAAAAATGAGAAAAAGATTGTAGGTATGTATTGTAAACAACGAATATTTGACGTTCTTTTTGATTTACTTACAGTCTACATAGAGATTCACGCGTTTTTAGTACGGATTCTTGTAACCGAATTTCTTATTTTTTTCCTTCACGTAAATTTTATAGAATTTAAAGATGTAGTACTATCCGTTGATGACATCCAAGAGCCATTCATAAAGATTTACAAAAACAAACTCTATGAATATGACAGAGAAACTCTTATTGAGTGGTTACGATTTAGAGGGGATTCGTTGAAAAACACAAGTACTGCAAAAGATTGTCGATTCAAGTAAGAATTGAGTTGAAGAGCTCTTTTTTCTATTTAACTCTTCTCATTGGTTGATCATTATTTTTCAGGGTACTAGAGTATTTCAAAAACCAACAAGATCAAAATGTGATTGATCCAACACCATCAAAAAAGTGGCTTAAAGCGAAAGCTCATGAGCTAGGTATTGACGTGAATGTAAACAAACATACAGAAACAGAATCAAAGAAAGAAGTCACAAAACCTTTGATAGTAGGAGACTACAGCAAAGACGATGTTGGTTGGACTCGTTCTCTTGCCCAATTACCAATGTTTACTGTTCGAGAAATCCAATCTTATTTTGAAGAATCTAACAAGTCAGTTTTCAAGTCATCTACAATCATAGGAAAGAACTTTGCGAGGGGTGACCACTTTATAGCTGAAAATTTTATAGATGTCGATCAGATTGGTACAAAATTTGATGAAGACTACTTCTACATTAAAGGGCTCTGTGCATCTAGTTTGCGATCCAAAAACAAGTGGATAAGTCTGGCTCTTAACAGGACCAATGGCAAAATTGAACATGGTTACTGTCACTGTGAAGCTGGAGCTGGAGGACTTTGCTCTCATTCATATGCAATGATGAAACTTATGGCTAAATGGTGTCTAGAGGGGGCAACAGAATTGCCATCAGATAAGCCATGCACATCAAAGGCTTGTGTGTGGTCAGTTCCAAAGGGAAGGAAAAAGATTGAAAAGACACAGATAATGAATCTCACTTTTAATGCACCAGGGAAAGGGAAAGATGGAAGGAAGAAGAGTAAAGGGATTGGTTGTACTTTGTTTGAAGCCAGAGCAAGATGTCTGCGAACATTTAACTCGACAACTGTAAAAAAATTGAAAGATGACATAACAGAGGAGGATAGCTCTGTCCCAGCTTGTACAATTTTCATGGAAGATGCCTGTCATGGATTCTGTCAAACTACAATGGGAAGTGTCCCACTTGGGTCCCCACTTAGTTTTCACTGTATGCCTTTCCAGTTTGGATTTAATGTGTACTGGTCAATTGACTGCTCAACTGATATTACAACAAATGGAGAAATTGGTGATTATCCTGCTTTTCCATTATCTCCAGTACCAAGTTTTACTGCTGTGAAAGAGGGGAGGGTGACAGACCCACTTGAAACACAAATCATCACTTCACTGCATCTTACTTACAGTCAGGCTACTAGTCTGGAGGAAGAAACTCGTGGTCAATCAGCTTGTAAAACATGGCATGATGAAAGAAGCAAGAGGTTCACTGCTTCTTTATGTAAAGACTTAAGGGAGAAGAAAACAGACCGGGGGCTGTTGACTCTAGCAAGTAAATATGTTTCCATGGAAACAAATAATATAAACTCATTTTTAAAAAAGAAATTAGATCATGGAAAGTTTTATGAGCCAATAGCCATTAAAAAGTATGAGCAGTACATGATGGGATGTGGGAGACCAGTTAAAGTTGAAAGGTGTGGAATGATAGTGAATCCACATAACTCTACATATGGTGCTACTCCAGGGTAGGGTAACAGACTTTAGTGATAGTGAACAACCTTATGGAATTTGTGAGGTTAAGTGTCCTGAAGAATACAAAGAGTATGATCCTTGTGATGCAGCAAAAGTTGCAAAAGATTTTTGTGTGATTATTTCAGATGATGAAACTGTTCATATTAATAAGACACATCATTATTATGACCAAATCCAAATGCAACTAAGTCTCTCAGGCTCTAAATGGTGTGATTTCATTGTTTATACTTTTAAGGGTCTTATCATTGATAGGGTTTACTATGATAAATGCCACTGTCAAAATTTAGTTTCCAAAATCAATCATTTTTATTTTGATATCTTTCTCCCCACTCTGACTACAAACCAAGCAACACCATGAATGCCTCTATTTTTGGCACACTAGTATTAAGTACCAGAAAATAGTTTGTATATTTTGTATTTAAATAACTACAGCCTGCCAAAGTTTTTTGCATTGCATGTAACTGTCACCTGTCATTATTAAGTTGTAAATATTTCTTATTAGTCAATAAACTTCATCTTTGCACAGTAAAATTTATTGAGAACACAGATGTTCCTTGGAAAGTTTCTTTTGCTTTGATTTTACACATTAATGTCAAACAAAAATGTGACCCTCTATTTGGGTTACTGAGAAATAAACTCCTTTTCACTTCATGTACAATCCTAGAAATCAAGTTATAAAACAAATTCATAATGTTCATAAGCAGGTGAAAAATTCAGGAAAATATTGACAGTGTTATTTGAGATCAGGAGTAAGATACACAGAAAACCTATTTGTGAATTCCTAATTTGGTTCAAATATAGGGCTTCTCTGGGTCTAACTTGAGAATCTGCTCTATTTTTCCAAATTTGGGAATTATAAAAATAGAACAGATTCCCAGGTTTGAGCCTGGGAAGCCCCATATTTGATCCACGTTGGGATTTTTTTCAATTTTCCTATGATACAGTGTACATAAAAAAGAATTGAAAGGAAAAACTTAGCAAACATGATAAATTACAGATTAATGAGCAACTACAAAAATTGGAAAAGGTAATGTTAAACTGCAGTATCACTGTTACATTACCATAACAACTAAATAACTCTAATGACAAGGTAGAATTTATCTTATTTTCATGTGAAGGAAGGCTGCTATTATTTTTCTCTGGTTTTATAACAAGGCAAAAACACTCTTTACTTTGAGGTTAATACATTATTATTAACATCCTAGTCTCTAAGCTTCTAGAGGGTATTCTTATAGAACGTTTTGCTAAGTAAAGGGTATTTTTTCCCTTGTTATAGCACTAGAGGGAAATGCCTTTTACCAATTTCATTTTATTGCCCCTTGTAGTCTTAATAAATAATTATTATTTGTTAGCAATTATTTGTTAGGACTACAAGGTGCAATAATAGGACTCTGAAGATTGCAAAGCAAGGCACAGACAGTTATAATCTGATTAACAGATCCAAACATTGTAACAGGAATAGGACAATCAAAAATGTGGAAGTTTTTCAACTTTTCGATCATCCTCTCAACGTGAATTCTCTCACTAGCAATCTGCTGGTTGAGAACAGTTTCTTCCTTTGAGAACTGATCCCTGCCACTTAAAAAATGTGGCATGATGACATCAACTCCAAGAGGTTCAAAAAGGTCTTTCACAGTGAACCCTCTATCTGCCATTATAACATCACCTTTTTCCCACAGTCTAGGATCTAGAATACCACTTTGAAGAACAATCTCCCTGTCAGAGTAACTACCTGGAAATGCTGCTGATATAAAAGTGAATCCACCTCCTGGCATAATTCCAACCAAATTCTTAATGGTCACGTGACTCTTGTAATCTGAGTACAAAAGTCGGTGCATTATTAATGAACGAGGAACTTCTGCATAGATTTCAGTACAATCAATAATAATTCTCACATTTGGGAATTTTGCTTTCATACTCATTGGCAGGTTATTTTTCATAGTTGCTCTATCTGGCCAAATATTTATGGAACCAAGTCGTAAATACATAAAGTTAATCCAAGTAATAATTGTGCTACTAACAGTGGATTGGGATGCTTCAAAGAGATATGATAAGTGTTGAAGATTAATATTACACCTTAGTCTACACAATGTCATAAGGTACCCTTCAAAAGGAGTCAACACCCTGGGTCGTCCTCTGCTGTCTTCTTTCTCCTTTTCTCCAAAAATTATATTCTCACCTTCCTTCCCAGGATCAAGATAGTTGAACAGTGTTTTACATCTAAGAATAGTGGGAAATCCAGTGTAGTGTTTACAAATACTATCAGAGCTCATTAAATGATCAAGGAAGTTCTTTCTAATTGATTTAAGATCAAGTACTTGTTGTCTTAGTTCTTCATTAGCCTTTTCCAATTCCTTATTTTTTTCATTCAGTATGTGTATATTCTCAGAGCAATCACAAGTTGTAGATGAAGATGAGGAAGATTCTTGAACCACAAAGTTGTCTGACGCTACATAATCAACGTCAACATTACCTCCAACAACAACAGCAGCAGTTTGCTCTCGTTCGCTTACTTTTTCCTTTGGATTCCTCCTCGTAATTTTTCCATCTCCTGGTCGCCAATTATGAATTAGGGGCTCTGCATTATTCAAACGCTTCACTCTTGAGCCACCCGGTACTCGTTTAAGATCTTGTTGTCTGAAATGTTTATCACACAAAACCGTTCTGCGACTAACGTGGAATCCATCTCTTCCATCATGACGCTTAATTAAATTACACCACCTGTCGATATCTCTACGATTACGAGGAAATGTGAAAAAGCTTATGTTTGTCCTGACCCTTTTGCCATTTTCTCTTTTGTATTCCCTTGATGTGCAGCCAAAAGCAGCGCACTCTTTTCCTAAACTACTCATGGCTACCAATGGCCGCCATTTTTGGCAGATGCAGGGATAGCCTCACTCCCATGCAAAATGGTCACCAGTCTCTCTCGATTTTCGGAAAGGGCTATTGTCTTTGAGTGATTCCCGAACAACTTCAAATGTTGAAAATTCAGACCTGGACTCTGAACATGAAAATGCTGCAAACATTTTATTGTCATTGCATCAGGCAGGTACAAAGATTAAGAATAGCATAACTTACCGAACTCAATTACAGTAAATAGTTCATATAAAAGCATATAAAACTTGCGTTTAAGGTGGCCCGTGGGTATCTATTTTGGCGCAGAATCACCCATTTCTGAACAAACGCGTTACATATACTAGTTTTATGTGGCAAGAGACCAAAGTATTTGTGACCTTAGAAAGGTTTTCTTGTGTAGCGCGAAACGTCTTCAATTTTTCTAAATTTCTAAGGTCACAAATACTTTGGTCTCTTGCCACATAAAACTAGTATATGTAACGCGTTTGTAAATATAAAATCAAGTGTAAAGCTCTTTAATTTTTTCCTAAATCTTATCCGAAACACAAAATTTGCCTTGTCTTTACAAACGCATAACGGCTAATCGCTTAGCATTTCCAAATTACAGTCTTTATAACTGAAAACATAGATCCTTAGGGGTTTTAAATCTGAAATTTGAGAGCCACCGGATAATTTCACTCCATACAGCAAGGTTCAGAAATGGGTGATTCCGCACCAAAATAGATACCCACGGGCCACCTTAAAAGCTAACGGTTCATAGTATGTAAAGTTTAAATTTATAATAAACTCAAGTGGCATTTGGTTTAAGTCAATGTTTATTATAAAGGGCAGTGGTAACAGTATCTTTCGAAATTGACTGTCACAACATAAATATTTACATGTAACACAAAAAGTGAACCAACAAATATACCACATATTTTTAATACGATATATTTTCAAAGCAAAAATTATGCTAGATATCCAAGGTGAAGACAGTAGCCAGCTAAGTCTGTGGGAGTTATGTCGTTTAGAGCAGTTAAAATTGCATACTCAAGATTGTTGTACACAAGAACTTGGTAACTATACTTCAATAGACACTTCAGTTTCGAAAACACCTCTTCCACCAGATTGAAATCAGGCGAATAGACTGGCAGGTACAAAAGTTCAATTCCTAGATCATCAAGGTTAACTTCTGAGGGCAATTTCAGCTTCGCCATGATGAACCGAACAGTTGTCAACAACTAGAGTGTCACCGACTTCTAGAACTGGTCGTTGAGCCAATAAATCCACTTGATTTGTTGCTTCCGAGAAAAATCGTAAAAACTCTATGGCGTTTGATCCACCTTGAATAAGGTTAGAATATTGAATATTATACTGCTTCAGTATTTTTGAAACTGTAGATGGTTGGATTCTCAAGCGTCTTGAAATCTCACGCATAGAATGGTTTGCTGCCAGCTCTACGACTTGATTTCTTAAATCCAAAGAAATATGTTGGCCATTCTTGTAACATCAGCCTAATTCATTCACAGAAAACATCTTACTTGGCAGGCAAAGCCTTCAATGACTAATGTAAACATCAATGTTCCGTGTGACTGAACGTTGACGTTTGAACAGCCAATTAGCAAACGTTTTAGTGTCAGGTGTTCACGCTTAGATGAAAACGACTGTATTTGCATCTAGGTAAAGTAAGACCACAGGTACCCTAAACTCATTTTCTGCAGTCTTCGAACAATGGAGAAATGATAAGACTTTCAGAAACTAAAGCTCATCTAAAAAATTTCAGAGGTTTGCAACATCCAATGATGTGATTGGAAGTGGTTCAGTTATGTTTTATGATGCACTGCATTACCATGCCAGGCTCTACCTGGGCACGAGTAAACGCACCATTGTGCATCTAGTTTCGACATGAAACGTGATTTAAGTCTAAAATTTGCTGTAAAAACTTCTACAATGGTGTTTTTGACACAATAACAAATCGTGTATTTTTCGGATGTTTTATATATTGAATAAAAGACGTTACGTGACCAAACGCGAAATACAAGGTCAATGGAACCTAATTCCATGCAATGGTCTCCAATATTAAAATTCAGTACAAAAACCTCTCTAGATCTCTTGAATGCTTAAATGAGGAATATAATTGACTTGCTTCTATGTATGTTCGTTTAGCAACATGTAGGATGAGAAATTCGTAGATTTCCAGCTCACAGGAAATAGTTCGTATTGCGAGGGCCTCCTTTCAAGTACTCCAATTAGAATTGGATATTTGGTCAAAGTATTGGAGATCAAGCTCAAAATAACAGCCCATTCTGAAGCTCTTATGAGTGTCTAGGTATATCTCGAGTTAAAAGCTCCATTTTACAATGTATTATTCCTAGAAGAGCCTGTCTCTGAAAGCTATTTTCTTTGTAGTCGGCCATCTTGCATTCCTAAAGTTCCTCACTGGCGTTCACTACGAAGAGTAGGTGATGAATGAAGGGCATTGTTTCTTACGCTCTTAACCAATCAGGAGTGCATCACATCACCGATTGCGCAAGAATGCCGCATTCTCCTGGACGACGAGAGGAAAAAAAACATTTGCAGTTTATAACTCGTTCCCGGCCTAAAAGCCTGGGCGCAAATAATTATAATATTTTACCCTATTTGCTAGTTTGTACCTAGGACATGTCTCTTTCAGTTCATAGAAAAAAATTGAAAAGACTCTAGCAGATAGCCAATATATTAATTCAAAGTTGCGTTATGGACATTACAGCTAAAACAACCACTGCTTCAAGTTTATAATTTAATAATAATAATAATAATAATAATAATAATAATGTCTTTATTTCATATTGATAAAAATACATATCAATACATACATACATACAAGAAACATAAAAAATATATATAATGTAAATAGAATTAAAATATATTAAATAGCTAATCTATGTTTAAAATATAATCTATTTATAAAACTATTCTTAAATCTTTCTGTATTAACTCTTGGCAAGAGACTACTCTTATTTCTAAGATAGTAAGATGACTGCTTTGTCTTAGGTAAAAATTGAAATAGAGGATGGCTAGGCTTATTACTTACTTTTTTATAAATAGTATGATCAGTCTTATCAACTAAATCTAAATTTCAAGTTCCCATTCCTGTGAATTCAAAAGGCTCTCAAGTCAATGACTACCTTTTTATGATAGACTATGAGTAGAAGTTTTGTAAGATTATTGTATATTACAATTGTTCACATTTGTAACCAAGCAATTGCTGAAAATATTGTGTTACAGACATTACATAAAACGTTACGGACTGCGAAATAAATAAACCAGACCTACATATTTTCCTTCAATCAAGCAACAAAACCACTATGTATTAGAAATTTAAGACCTGTTACTCCTTTTTTTCATGGTCAGTGAACTATTTTTTAATGACATGCTCAGTAACAGCCAAATGAATTAAACTGCTGACCAATGTTTGGTATTTAGTAATCCACATCTTGAAGTTCCTGAAGTTCTTGAAATTCAACTTTGAAATAAGAATGGTTAGGAAAGTTAAATCTAGTGCAGACAGGGTAAGGGCTTACAGAGAAAGGTTAAAATTAAATCCAAATAAATTTAAAGCATACAAAGATAAAGATCGACTTTGCAAGAAAGAAGGCAGAAAGAAGAAAAGTCCTCAGCCCTAATGAAATTTCAAGGCAAAAGATGTTGAACAGAGAGAGAGAATGAAAAGATTCAGACAAAAACAAACAGCAGCAAGGACCAATGTCAATCCACAAGATGTTTCTGAAGCCTAACAGACCCCCCAAGCACTTGGAAAAGCTTTTCACACTTTGTCATATTTGAGAATATTTCCAGAATACATATTACGTTCAGCTGTAACACAGATAATCAGTAATATTATTGATTGTGTAGAGTTCATATTTTCCTAAATGGGCAGACTTTTTAAACTTTGAAACACATCAAAACTTTTGTTACGGACATTACATACACTGGATGCAATGTCCGTAACGTTTTTCTGCAATGTCCGTAATGCCATTTTATCTATAAAAATACGACAATTTGTAAAGTTTCTTAGTATGTCATGATGACCCATAACTAGCTAACAGAGGATCTGAGATGCCATAGAAAAATGTTTTTTCTTGAGCTTGCAAAGTAAATAAAACTGCTTTTTTCATCGTTTTATGTAATGTCCGTAACACATTTAAATAACAAACACACTAACAAAACAAAAACTTCAGAGAAAAGCTGCATATTCTAAAACTACATCATAATGACAAACTAAATATAAGTTGGTCTTTCCTTTTGTTACTTCTTATCTATATGTAATTTAGATCTAAAGGTACTGTATTTTAGCCATTATGTCATAATTTGGAAAAACAAGGAACATCAACCATCCCCAGACCCCCCTGACCCCAAAATCCCAAATCTTTTAGTATTATTTTAAAGTGATTATTAGTTGAGAGATCTAGCACAATTGTTATGCTCATTGGCCATTTTTAGAAAATTAGGTTTTTTGCCTTCTCATGTGGAATTGCCCTAATACTCAACTAATATCCTTAATTCACGGACAGCTATATAATGGCTCTAGCCACATGCGCATATTATGTGCCCATTTTTGTGGCTATTGCCTATATATATAGGCAAAGCCACTATGTTGTAGCGCTGTCCATAAGTAACAATAGAAAACTTCGGAACCAATCATCGAGCTCATAAGTAACAATAGAAAAACTTCGCAACCAATCATCGGTCTCATGAATTCATGGTCGATCGTTGCCAACCACATGGTTTTGGATCAAGACAGATTGCTTTTTGATATACAAAAATATTGTACTACAGATGCAAACTATGTATCATATCATTAACATAAACATGGCAAGAAAACTGATAAAGTGACCGCCATTCTTGGGATTTTATACAGGAGTGAACTCTAATTTCAATATTTTTCTTTTCTAGTTGTGTACTCAGTAAATAGTAATTGTTTCACAGGTTTAAAATTGAAAACCATTTTACCATTCGTGTGCAATACTGAAAAAAATGAGAGATTTATATACATTGTATGTAATGGAATTGTATTTATCATTCGTTTGATCTATAGTGTCAAATACGGTAGACAATGCGGCACCTTTGACCGTAATGCAACGTACAACGAGTCTGATGCAACATCACACAATACAGCCGGAAACCAATTTCGCTCCAAAAAGCGTCTAGTATTTATCAGTTTATCATACGTCTTCAAGCAATAAATTCAGGTTTTGGCCGTCCTGCATGCTACAGTGAGTAATGTACCACTCCACATCAAAGTACGCATGTTATTCATTGAAAAAAGCAATAGAGTTAGCAATAGGCTACCTTTGATTTCTTCACAGGCGGACCATCCTCTCAGTTTGTGGTTTGGGCTTCCTGTGTCACGGTGCTTTTCGCTGGCGATATTACTTGATTGCTCTACATCTTGAAATTCAAAATATTGTGTCAAAATCTCCCCGGAAAAAAAATCCCTTGCCATTTAGACCCGGCAGTATTCAAGAATCCCAAGAATGCAAATTGTCACGAAATCTCTATTTATCTTAGATAAATTATATAACATATTAGATTTACAGAGTTATATAAATGTTGTTTACAATAAAAAACTTCAAAAACTTTCAAAAATGAATATTACTGTGAATGATCTAAAAAGCCTGTTATATTATGGGAAAACGATACAATACAGTTGAGATTTCGTGACAATTTGCATTCTTGGGATGCCGAGAGGACAGCAGAGTGTTCAGATCATAGTATGAATGGCGATCAACGAAGTTTGGGACCGAGTTTTGTGCACTTTTACCCAACGGAATCCAACGAGACTCGATCAGGGTATTTGTGGGTTATCATTCTTGAATACTGCCAGGTCTAAATGGCGAGGGATTTTTTTTTCGGGGAGATTTCGTGGGGAATGTAGACACGAGTGACGTTTCGCTCGGCCGAAGCTGCCTGCCTTGCGATTTTTCTTCTGCACTAGTGAACGTACCTCTCCCTCTAATAACTCTCTTAAAACTCATCGGACGACAAAACAAAATTCATATCTGATAAATATAAGGATTGAAGTTTACTTTGACACAATATTTTGAATTTCAAGATGTAGAGCAATCAAGTAATATCGCCAGCGAAAAGCACTACATTTCAGCTTGTTTGAAACCAACCGTGACACAGGAAGCCCAAACCACAAATTGAGAGGATGGTCCGCCTGTGATTTCTTACTGAGAAAAAAAGGACGAAATGGCCAAAAACATGACAGAAACAGTTCAAAGATAGTAAGGAAACACCTTCATAAGAAAAATTGTAAGATTTTATTCATTTCAAAAAGCAGCAAAAATTGATTGTTTGGTACTTGTACTAGGCGAATCCACCCGAGTTGTTCAGCGAAAAAAACGAAAACCCTTCGAAAAAGCATTTATAAACCGAATTCCGCTGTTTGCTTAGCTAACAGAGAATTCAACAAGCCTCACTGGAAAGAGCAAGTGTTTTGAAGCAGCAGCAGTTTCTTTGTTAATGTCATAAGCTCAAGTTTATATTGGAATGAAAAAGTTTTAACATCCACCTCGCTGATAAAATGAAGACAATAAACCAGACACCTGCAAATTTTCAAATAACAGCGTATTTACGAACATCTTTGACTTGTAAAAACGCGCCATTTTGTTCCTCGAAAGCCTCGAACAAAAGTACATGAATTTTGGGCTTCAAGAATTCAGAATGGCATGAACATCGTACAAAAAGCTTACTTAGTGCACTTTTAGTCGTTTACGTACCTTAAGGAACCAAGAAAAGCGTATAAAATCCTTTACATCCTTCCCAATATGTTTAAACTGACGTACAAGCTACCCATCTGTCTCCTTGCACGCGGCCACGCTTGAACGACTCTAAATCCCAGAACTCTTCACCCTACAACCATTCATTTCTTTGTAAATTCTAGCATTTTTGCATGGCTGTTAGTCATTCAGTATTAAACCAATTAACACCAAACTTCGAGATTTTATCATAGCTTGATGTGCTCTTTCTGCATGACTATATGAGTTTTGCGTTACCATCGTCAAAATTTAAGGGATTCGTACCCAGTCTTCACGGTATGAAAGTGGCTAATCATAAAAGGATCAGCTCGTCGTATCCAGGTGAACGGAGATTTTATTTTCAACCAATCAGAGCGCGTTCAGTATTTTTGCGAACGGCCCTCGTCCCCAGGCTACTTACTTCACGGTCGACGAGTATGAGAATCCACCATTTTGCAACTGGAGTTTATAATAAATTGTTTTCAATCAAGATTTGTGGTGAGCAACTGTAAATTTAGTCTACTTCCAGCTGAGTCTAACGTGTAAGTTATTGTTGTACAAACGTTTGTAAGTTTTTATGATAAACTTTTTATTTGGCATTGTGTACTGTACTTAAGTTAATTATTCCGTTCAGTTGATAAATATAAAATTAAAGTTATTAGCAAATTCATGCAGTTGTAGACTCGCCAAAACCCTCAAGTATACTTCCATATGGAAAAAACTCATTTTTAAAATCATAGCCCTTATTTACTGTGCTGTTAAGCACGATATTCTGTTTGTAAACCGATTTCCTTTGGGAGACTCGCACTATCAACACGCTCGCCTCGGTCAACTCTCAAAATCACGTATTGTTTGATATTAAAGAAAGAAAACAGCCAAAACACTGAGCGTTAAAATGACGATACCAACTGCTTATTTTCACATTTTAGGCTAAATCTTTCTTAAATGCATAAACATATATTCGCTCATTAACTTTAGGAGTGAAATATTTTCGCAGAATGATAAGTTCTCGGCTCCTTCAACATATCGTGGCGGTATTGCGTGACATAGTTTTGATCGCTGATAAAACGATGACAAAGCGACAGGAACAGTCAAAAATTAAAGGGAGACTTCTTTCAAACTCTTTTGCTAATTTATGTGATTAAAAGCTTTCAGAAATAATTTTTCTGAAATTTTGCTTGTTCATCAAGGGACCTGGGGACCAGGGCCGTTCATTTTGTCCAATAATGCTTTGCACGCCGTGTTCACCGTTCACCTGGATCTCTTGGGGGTAAAATTTAGAGTTTTAGCATTTCCTGGTCTCCTCTAGGATATCAAAAGAGCCCATCTCTTGTTATCTTGTGGAAGAAATTTGCCCAACAAAAGCTTGTCCACTGCTCAATTCATATACATTGTCTTGTTATCGCTTGTCTCTCTTAAAATCGTCCAGCCACGCCCTCCTTAAAAGACTTCCGGTACGAGCAGACAGACAGACAGACAGACAGAAGTTTTTATTTGGTGTCTTGGCGCGCACTTTGAATCAGTTTCATGTGGGCCTGCAGCAAGAACTATCTTAATAAGGCCGGGACTGGTCATTATTTACAGGGAGGGGAGGCTGGTGGAAATATGGGGGGTCATTATTTTTCACACACACACTGCATTATTGTTATAAGAGAATGTATGTGGAAAGGGGGGTGGGGTCATCAAAAATTGAGCATCACATTTCTCATTTCCAACAGCCCCCCCCCCCCCCTCCCTGTAAATAATGACCAGTCCCTTAAATAATAATAATAATATAATGCATTTATATTGCACATATACAAATATGCTCTAGGCACATGGGAAAGAGGGGAAAAATGTATTTAAAAAAGTATTTTTTAAAAAATTCATTTCTTAATTTCCAGTTCAAGATTTCTTTTTTGAGAAACATTTAATGTTCAAAATCAGTTTTGACTTCAGTTAAATAGTTTTCTAAAGAGCATTCAGACTTGACAAGACAATAGGTTCTTAAATTATTTTTTGGCCAGGGGCATTTTTCCTTTCATCATTGAAGGCTCCCCATGCCAAACTTGCAGTTCTATATCTTACCAGTCTAGTTTTAATTGTGCAAAATGAGCTGGGCCCTGAGAAACCACTATAATTTATCCCTATCCACATATTACCCAATCCACAAGCATACCAGATCTTTCTACAATTAATGGAGCCCCCACACCCCCTGTCATATTCAGGGCATCTATTTTTCCATCAACCTTAATCACAACCACAGTGCCATTTATCACTAGCTAACCCATGGGAAATCTAATATCAGCTCAAGTATTGTTTTCATATGCAGCAGCATGTGATCTTAATCAATCCTGGTGGGGTACTCCCCCTGGGGGCAGAAGTGAGTCCTCCTTTAACAAACTCACAGGATTTGGACTCATACTTTTAAATTACACCCCCAAGCTAGGATGCCATTTTGGATATTATTAATATGGCCTGAAAGGCCCCAAAATTACTCCCAGGTGACAACAAAGACAAGCAATACTTTACTCAAGAAAGAATATAATCGCTTAACTTTTTTACAAAATATCACTAGTCTCCTAGAGTTTAAAGTAGGCTACTTGTGTTGAAACCACTTAGTATTGAGGTATTTACTTAACCATTGAAAGAGAAAAAAATATTTAAAGATGTATAAAGTCAAATAAAAACAATGGATTTCACTACTCTACAAGTGTGTATTGTTGTAAATTATCTATTTCATGGTTTAAATAAAATTACTCTTACCTCTGATATTATTTGTCAAACTTTGTTTGAGAAACATTTTTCTTTGTTTGTTTTATGTTTACGCATACAATACACTGTATTTTTTAATACAAACAATAAAAGTCTTTAGCACTGATAAATTAAAGTTAAATTTCTGCTATTTTATGCTAGCCCATGCAAGAGTGATTTTATTCAACCATGAACTAGATTTTTGGATAATGCACATTAGCAGACTGATTTCATTACTGTTGTTGTTCTTCTCTTTCTTCTCCTTCTTCTTTCTATTTAACAATTTAACTCAACTATTAAATATTATTTCACAGGTTAAGTAAAATCACTCATGCAACTACCTACTTTTGTTCTCTGTTGTTTAATTATTGCTAATTGGTACAAATAGTACAAATTATTGTATACTTTTAGTGTTTGTACTCAATCAGGGAGAGGATTGAAATACAAGCTTTTTAGCAATATATTGATTGTTACAAGATAGTTGTATTTCCTCAATGATAACAATAGCTATATTATTGGATTTCTCATTTAATATTTCTGAGGAACCTTTATTATTATAATTGTTTGTTTTTTTGTTTTTGTTTGGTTGTTCAAGATCATGTAAGATAATGATGATGATGGTGGTGGTGGTGGTGGTACTGACAATAATCTTGAATAAAACCATGAAAATATTGACAATAATATGACAACTTGAATAAAACCATGAAAATATTGACAATAATATGACAACTTGAATAAAACCATGATAATATTGACAATAATATGACAACTTCCTCATCATGATAATATTGTTATACTGTAGCTATAGCTACAATAGTATTCTATCCAGCCTATCAGAATACTGTTTAATATGTAAACTTTGCACTCATTGACTCATTGAATAAGCTCATTATTCTATTTCATAATTAAAAGAAGACCATAAAAAACAGCTTTACTTTTTAAACCTGCTTGCTACTAAACCAAGAATTGCAGCAGCACCACCAACAACTACTGCTGTTCCCACTATACCAAGACCAATTAATCCATCTGCAAATTAATACAAAGTTGATCAAGGGGGATGCATTTCCAAGGCTTTAGACATATTGTGGTCATGCATAATATCACCATATCAAGCAGTGGTACTAGCATGGCACTATTAGTGCCAAATCGGCCTTAGTACCCATAAATCAGAAAACCCTGCTAACTGGGCATAGTACTAAGGTGTCTCAAGATTTTAACTGCAACAATGGCTTTAAATAAAATTTATTAATGGTCCTGAATTACCCCAATTCTTAGGGTTTCTTCTATGTTGTGCCACTGTTTACATTGAGAAATATCAGGAGCCAAAGTTGCCTCCTTCATCTATCATTACATCATTCAAAAGCCACCATATCAAAACATGATACCTCTTAGAGCAATAAAGAATGATGCATTTCTGCATGTTGCCTTAGAGCACATTTCGTTGTCTGAGTGTGAAACAGACCAAACCACGTCATGACTGTGTCAGTGCTGTGATGTTGATAAAAACATTCAAAAATCCCTCCATAACCATTCCGTGACAATACAGTGCAATACAGTCATATGAATTCCACTGTAATATACAAGACATTCACTTTTTTCAAGTATTTTAGAGTTTTTCTTTGGCAGACATTCCAGAAAGTCTAATTGAGCTTTGAGCCTGGTTTGCTTTTAAAATTAATGAACAGAAAGTTTGAAAAAAGTTGAAAGTTTGAAAGTTGAAAGTTGAAAGTTGAAAGTTGAAAGTTTGAAACTCAAAACTGCTTTGTCATTGTAATGGAACAACATGAAAATGCACTATATTATACATACATATAAATTGAAAAGAGCTCATTTTGAGCATAAATCATATTGAAATGAATAAGCTAATTAGGCCATTAAAACTAAGACATTCCAGGAAAAACCTTTCCATTAGCCAACAAAATCAGGGGCATGAATTTGTGATGCAGCAGTACAGTGTAAGTTAACAAACTTATAAATTATAAAACAGAAGTGGCTTAAAATCTAAAATTTAGAGAAATTCTGAAGCTCTGAAATTATGTCATATAACATCAGGAAAGGATGTTTTGTTTCTCATTTGTCTAAATAACTGTACAGTAAAGAGTTGTATATCTTAACCTGTTGAAATCATACAGTAATATAATCAAGATCATTTACCTTTTTGCATTTTATGCCTAATCTTTCCATCTAAAGCTATAGCTTGTCTATTGCTTGGCTCGATTTGTAGGATTCTGTTTACATATTTGAGAGCTGTGTCATACTCCTGATAATAGAGAAAAATATATGAGACACATAGTTTCCACAACAAAATTCCGTTTGCAGTACCAAATTCTTGGGTCGCACTGACGTCATCATAAAAAATTTGGGCTGAATATCTATAGAATGTTTTTTTAATAAAATGTCTTCCATCAAAAAAAGCAGTTGAAGGTTTGTATCTCAACAAAATTTCTAGTCATAAGAATATTTTCAATTGATAACAAAATAACAGGGATCAAATATCTTCATTGTTTGGTGTGAAATGTATGGGTCGACCATCTTCAGGTGCACAACCT
Organism: Telmatactis stephensoni; assembly: GCA_029948255.1. NCBI lineage: Eukaryota > Metazoa > Cnidaria > Anthozoa > Actiniaria > Isophelliidae > Telmatactis > Telmatactis stephensoni. Next base: position 113,992 of record JALIZF010001427.1, read on the forward strand.
GTGTACACCAACATGACGGACAGTAACACAAAGGACCAAGATTATGTTAATATCACTATAATTCATGTTTTCTATGCAAATATTCACTAAAGCAAACTTATTTATTGCTTACAATAAAGTTAAAGTTGTACGATTTGAATCATTATTTATTATTTTGCCTGTATTTCTGCATCGTTATGATATATGTGAAAGTATTTTATGACAGAAATTGACTCTCAATAAATCGAAAACCATTCATCGAAAGAACTCTGTTTTTTGTGTGAGGACTTTTCTTGATATAAATAAAATATCTAGGAAACAGTTTCATGTGATGAATAGTTTATATTTTTTAGCTTTTTGATGACGTCACATGCAACCCAAGAATACATAAATTCAATACATTGGAGGGTTTGAATCAATTTGGGATACAGCAGTTGATTAGATTTATGCAAATATTATACAATAGCCTAGGCTGACCCAACAACTAAGGGGTGTATACTTTTGTACTGAGTGTTAAAATTCTCCATCAAGACTCTACTATTTTCTGAGATTTTTTTTTAATCTTAAGACATTTTTATACTAACATTACACAGATAACGTCTAATATAGAGTGGTACGTGGGAATAACCATATTGAATAGTAATGAATAAGCTTCATCCACGTTTGTAAATTTTTAATTTACCGAGCTTTCGTGCAATTTGCACATCTTCAGGGCAACTGAATATAAAAATTACAATTGTTTCATTTGTTTACGATTGTGCCTACACGAACTTACTTTCAACCAATAGAAAACAGCTAGTATATACGTAAGCAATCAAAACCTAAACGGAAACTATATGCGCGCGCTATGCTCACTATGATTGAGAGAAATAATAGAAAAATATACAAATAGATAAATAAACAAATAAATAAATAGAATAAATAGAATAAATAGGATAAAATGAACAATAGAATGAATGAATAATTAAATAACCAAAAGACTAAAATTAGGACTTAATGATAGGAGCATAGCACTCAGGGAGAACTCTCCCATTGTCCCTATTAAATATAGAGTTCTTATTCTTAGATATGAGGCAAGCCTCAGTCCATTTACGTTGATGCCATCGTTGTTCATTAGCGAGGATGGATATGTCATCCCAAACCACACTGTGATTTTCTTTGTAGCAATGTTCAGCTAAAGCAGAATTTTCAAGTTTAGCTAACCTTACGCTGGTCTTATGTTCTTTCACTCTTGTGGACAAGGCTCTTTTTGTCTCACCTATGTAGACCAGATCACAATCGGCGCATGGTATACCATAAACTACACCAGTTTTCTTCTCCTTGGGGATAACATCTTTAGGTCTTGATAACGACTTTCGTAGAGTGGACAAAGGCTTGACTACTGTTCTAATGCAATTGCTTCTCAAAACGCGTTCAATTCTCTCAGTAACACCTGATACATAGGGTAGAGTGGCGAACCCTTTCCATTCGACGTCATTGTCGTTGATACGTTGTTTAACTTTAGTGTGTTTCTTGAGGAATGACTGAGGATAACCATTTCTTCGAAGCGCTTCGTTAATATGTTGGCGTTCTTTATTTTGATGTTCTACGTTCGTTAGGAGAGTGTTCGCTCTATGATGGAGTGTTTTGACTATGCCAGCTTTCTGATGTATTGGATGATGACTAGTATAGTGTAAATATCGGTCAGTGTGCGTCTTCTTGCGATATATTGATATATCAATGTTTCCGTCATCCATGACTTTATTTAAGGTATCTAGGAATGGTAAACCATCAGCTGTATACCTTTCGATGGTGAATTGGATGTTAGGGTCTTGATCATTGAGATGTTGATGGAAAAGGTCAATGGATGATTTCTTTATTACACAAACCGTATCATCAATGTAACGTTTGAACACTTTTGGAGCGTTATGAACAAAGGATGACATAGCATTCTTCTCCAACTCTTCCATGACAAGATTTGCAACGACAACAGACACGGGAGAACCCATAGCTGTACCATGAATTTGTCGGTAATGTTTTCCATCAAATTGTAACTCCATTGATTTCAAGCAAAAGTCCATTAAGTTGACGATGTCTTTGGGTGTTAATGGCGTGCGATTAGAAAGCTCAGAATCTGAAAGCAATCTGGTTCTAGCAACGTCAACTGCGATATTAGTAGGTATAGAAGTGAATAGACTGACAACATCAAAAGATATTAGTTCTTCATCTTTATCCACTGTAATGGAATTTGCCACTGTTACCCAATCGTTTGAGTTCCGTAGATGGTATTCACTTTTTCCAACCAATGGAGATAATATTTGAGATAGGTACTTGGATAATTCATATGTTGGTGAGCCTATAAAGCTTACAATAGGTCTTAGAGGTGTTCCTGGTTTATGAAGCTTAGGAATGCCATAAAGACGTGGCGTGATTCCATCGGTTGTATTTATTCTTCTGAATATTTCAATTGGCAGCTTATCTTTTACTCCACTAAGCAATGATTTCATTTTTTGCTCGCAAGTCTTAGCAGGGTCACGATGAAGTAGTTGGTACGTCTTAGTATCATTTAAAAGTGAGTTGATTTTCTTGTTATAATCAGACCTGTCCATAACAATGGTTGCATTTCCCTTATCTGACTTCAATATTAAAATATTGTCGTCAGTTCTTAAGGTCTTAATGGCTGTCTGTTCTTCCTTGGATAGATTGGCCTTAGGTGGTTTTGCGGAGGCCAATATACCTACAACCTTGTTACGAATTTCAGATCTTTGTAATGGATCATTTAGATTAAATATAGAAGTTTCAACCTCAGCAATGATTTGCTGCTTGGGAATTGTTTTTGGAGTAGGAGCAAAATTTATTAAACCTTTAGATAAGACAGAAATTTCTCCATCGTTCAATTGTCTGCTAGACATATTTACGACCCATTTACTTTCTTGTTTGGATGTTGACAAGTTTGAAATGTTACAACGTAGTAATTTCTCTAGGTTGATAGCGTGTTTATTCTTGGTTACATTAGTAACATGGTCCGAGTGAGTCTGTAAATCGCGTTTGACATGTCGCCACAGTCTATCAGAAAATGAAGCTCGGAGTGTTTCCTCAATCTCGTGAATTTCAGTTTGGTGTTTGTTAATCAACGCATGGTTTTCTGTAATGCGCAATGACAGGAAAGCAAATCCAAAACGTCTTGCTATATCAAAACCTTTCTTGCTCCTCACAGGTGGACGAATTCGCAGAGATTTCGGTAGTATATTTTCACTTTTGCATCTATGGTTGAAACGTAGGTGACAACGCTGTTTGGCTTAATTTTCGTAGAGCACAAACAATCGTCGGGTCTTTTGAAACAAATGTCTTCCATATTCTTGCAGGACAACGTCTAATATAGAGTGGTACGTGGGAATAACCATATTGAATAGTAATGAATAAGCTTATCCATTACAGTGGATAAAGATGAAGAACTAATATCTTTTGATGTTGTCAGTCTATTCACTTCTATACCTACTAATATCGCAGTTGACGTTGCTAGAACCAGATTGCTTTCAGATTCTGAGCTTTCTAATCGCACGCCATTAACACCCAAAGACATCGTCAACTTAATGGACTTTTGCTTGAAATCAACGGAGTTACAATTTGATGGAAAACATTACCGACAAATTCATGGTACAGCTATGGGTTCTCCCGTGTCTGTTGTCGTTGCAAATCTTGTCATGGAAGAGTTGGAGAAGAACGCTATGTCATCCTTTGTTCATAACGCTCCAAAAGTGTTCAAACGTTACATTGATGATACGGTTTGTGTAATAAAGAAATCATCCATTGACCTTTTCCATCAACATCTCAATGATCAAGACCCTAACATCCAATTCACCATCGAAAGGTATACAGCTGATGGTTTACCATTCCTAGATACCTTAAATAAAGTCATGGATGACGGAAACATTGATATATCAATATATCGCAAGAAGACGCACACTGACCGATATTTACACTATACTAGTCATCATCCAATACATCAGAAAGCTGGCGTAGTCAAAACACTCCATCATAGAGCGAACACTCTCCTAACGAACGTAGAACATCAAAATAAAGAACGCCAACATATTAACGAAGCGCTTCGAAGAAATGGTTATCCTCAGTCATTCCTCAAGAAACACACTAAAGTTAAACAACGTATCAACGACAATGACGTCGAATGGAAAGGGTTCGCCACTCTACCCTATGTATCAGGTGTTACTGAGAGAATTGAACGCGTTTTGAGAAGCAATTGCATTAGAACAGTAGTCAAGCCTTTGTCCACTCTACGAAAGTCGTTATCAAGACCTAAAGATGTTATCCCCAAGGAGAAGAAAACTGGTGTAGTTTATGGTATACCATGCGCCGATTGTGATCTGGTCTACATAGGTGAGACAAAAAGAGCCTTGTCCACAAGAGTGAAAGAACATAAGACCAGCGTAAGGTTAGCTAAACTTGAAAATTCTGCTTTAGCTGAACATTGCTACAAAGAAAATCACAGTGTGGTTTGGGATGACATATCCATCCTCGCTAATGAACAACGATGGCATCAATGTAAATGGACTGAGGCTTGCCTCATATCTAAGAATAAGAACTCTATATTTAATAGGAACAATGGGAGAGTTCTCCCTGAGTGCTATGCTCCTATCATTAAGTCCTAATTTTAGTCTTTTGTTTATTTAATTATTCATTCATTCTATTGTTCATTTTATCCTATTTATTCTATTTATTCTATTTATTTATTTGTTTATTTATCTATTTGTATATTTTTCTATTATTTCTCTCAATCATAGTGAGCATAGCGCGCGCATATAGTTTCCGTTTAGGTTTTGATTGCTTACGTATATACTAGCTGTTTTCTATTGGTTGAAAGTAAGTTCGTGTAGGCACAATCGTAAACAAATGAAACAATTGTAATTTTTATATTCAGTTGCCCTGAAGATGTGCAAATTGCACGAAAGCTCGGTAAATTAAAAATTTACAAACGTGGATGAAGCTTATTGATTACTATTCATTACACAGATACTACTGTAACATCTTTCCAAAGTGACAAATCCAATCAAATACTGACAAAACAAAGGTTTACTCTAAAACTGTCACATGCACACTCCCACGTCTCAACATGCAATTATGTACATTTTGCTATGCCTCTTTATATTTCAACTTGTACAATGTAGGTCACTTGTTATGAATGGGACAAGTTTTCAAATATGGCCCCAAACTCACTCTGCTTTACACAGAGAACCCAGCACTAACTCTTAACATATTTATTTTCCCAGGTATACTATGAGGCATGCTTGGCACCTCAATGTCAGTGATATACCCAACTATACCCTCCTCCTGTGAACTTAGCCTGATGTTCTGAGGATCAGTGGTCACTTGTTACACTCTATCCTGTGTAACATGCTAACCATCTAAACATCAGGTTAACTGGGAACTATACAGTATTCTCAATTTAGTAAAATTAACAGATCATAACCAGGAAGTGTCTCGGTATTATGGTGGTTGCCCTGCATTTGGGCTATTTTAAGACCACCATCCACCCGCACTCAGCTCTTAAGTTATTTTGAATATTTGCCTTGAAAGTCATATTCAGTGCTCACTGGCAGTATTCAAATCAAGTTCCAAAAATACCTCCAGTGTGGGGCACAATATAGACTATATCAGTAGACTGCCGCAAGAATGCATTCTTAGACTGTTATCTCAGTAAAATAATACTGAACAAAAGAACTACAAACCACAACATCTTTTGTTTGGTGTTATTAACTGAGATAACAGTCCCAGAATACATTGCTGAGGCATAATAGTGATATAGTCTATAACACCCTCAGGGGGAGGGGAGGAGGAAACTCCTTCCCCTCCTCCCCTGAGTGCAACATGGCAAATTTGGCTACCAAAAGTTATTAAAAGGGTGCATATGAAGTCTCAGTCTCCTGCTTTATATAAGTTTGCAACTTACATTCAGCCTGTAGTTTCCTTCAGCAAGATAATATAAGTAATCTCTTTGATCTGTTCCACTGTGACATAATTCTGTAATAAAAAAACACATGCACATAAATATATTAAAAAAGTAAAATGTACACAGTACAAATGGTCCACTTGACCTCTGTACAGTCAATACAAGACAACACCACCAATTTGACATCCCACAGCCATCATTGTTGAAGGGTTCTACAATAGAAGTTTCGATAATAAACACTTATTTCCACTGAATTCATGAATATGTATATACCTTGTAAGAGATGTAAACCTTTGGTGATATTTGTTTTACTTGTACTGTATATCAGGCAGTATGCATAGTGAAATTGAGTATTTGGGGTAACAATACCATGGGATACTTCTTTGACGTATCTGTCTTCTGCAATCTGAAAATATAAAGTAAATAACATCTAACTTTTAGTTTCTTTTGCCTCTCTCGTATTGTAATGGAAGAGAATTCCAAAGGTATTAAACACCGTAGCTTGGATAGACCCATTTTTATAGCTTGCTAAATATTTTCCAATCTCAATACCCTTGGGAAATGAAATTATTTGTTTGAAATACTTCAATTAAGCTTAATGTTTACCTTGAAAAAGAAATCTTATTCCGAAGAGAGCATGCACGGAAAGGGAAAACTTCGGTCTATTTCTCAAACGTTATGTCGACATTTGAAACAAAAATGAGGAACTTTTGATAAAACTACAACATCGATGTTCTCAAAACCCTCTATTCGTTAAGATGGGTGCATGGAATAATTCACGAATGATAAAATGTAAGGCATTACCTTCAAATCTTCTGTAGAAACTACGTTTTCTTCCATTTCTGCTGACTTCAAATTTTTTGAGCCTGCGTCTGCGGAGTCAGCGGAGTCTTTCCGAAACAATGGTAGGTCCTTCATATATCGTTAAATATATTGTCCCAATACGTAGGTATCTGGATTTCAATACACAGCTGTGAATTACTATTGTATTCTCTGCAATGCTATATAATACCATACTAGTCTATCCCACACTATACAGTACTCTACAAGTCTATACAACCCTATGAGGTACTATTCTAGTCTATACAACCCTATGCAGTACTATATTAGTCTATACAACCCTGTACAATACAATACTAGTCTATACAACCCTATGCAGTACTATACAACCCTATACAGTACTCTACTAGTCTATACAACCCTAGGCAGTACTATACTAGTCTAAACAACCCTATACAATACTATACAAGTCTATACAACCCTATGCAGTACTCTACTAGTCTATACAACCCTATACAGTACTCTACTAGTCTATACAACCCTATACAGTACTATACTAGTCTATACAACCCTATACAGTACTCTACTAGTCTATACAACCCTATGCAGTACTATACTAGTCTATACAACCCTATACAGTACTATACTAGTCTATACAACCCTATACAGTACTATACTAGTCTATACAACCCTATACAGTACTCTACTAGTCTATACAACCCTATACAGTGCTATACAAGTCTATACAACCCTATGCAGTACTCTACTAGTCTATACAACCCTATACAGTACTCTACTAGTCTATACAACCATATGCAGTACTATACTAGTCTATACAACTCTATACAGTACTCTACTAGTCTATACAACCCTATGCAGTACTATACTAGTCTATACAACCCTATGCAGTACCATACTAGTCTATACAACCCTATGCAATACTATACTAGTCTATAAAACCCTATACAACACTATACTAGTCTATACAACCCTATGCAGTACAATACTAGTCTATACAACCCTATACAGTACTCTACTAGTCTATACAACCCTATGCAGTACTATACAACCCTATACAGTACTATACTAGTCTATACAACCCTATGCAGTACTATACTAGTCTATACAACCCTATGCAGTACTATACTAGTCTATACAACCCTATACAATACTCTACTAGTCTTTACAACCCTATGCAGTACTATACTAGTCTAAACAACCCTATACAAGTCTATACAACCCTATGCAGTACTATACTAGTCTATACAACCCTATACAGTACTATACAAGTCTATACAACCCTATACAGTACTATACAAGTCTATACAACCCTATGCAGTACTATACTAGTCTATACAACCCTATACAGCACTATACTAGTCTATACAACCCTATGCAGTACTATACTAGTCTATACAACCCTATACAGTACTATACAAGTCTATACAACCCTATACAGTACTATACAAGTCTATACAACCCTATAAAGTACTATACAAGTCTATGCAGTACTATACAAGTCTATACAACCCTATACAGTGCTATACAAGTCTATACAACCCTATGCAGTACTCTACTAGTCTATACAACCCTATACAGTACTCTACTAGTCTATACAACCCTATGCAGTACAATACTAGTCTATACAACCCTATACAGTACTCTACTAGTCTATACAACCCTATGCAGTACTATACAACCCTATACAGTACTCTACTAGTCTATACAACCCTATGCAGTACTATACTAGTCTATACAACCCTATGCAGTACTATACTAGTCTATACAACCCTATACAATACTCTACTAGTCTTTACAACCCCATGCAGTACTATACTAGTCTAAACAACCCTATACAAGTCTATACAACCCTATGCAGTACTATACTAGTCTATACAACCCTATACAGTACTATACAAGTCTATACAACCCTATACAGTACTATACAAGTCTATACAACCCTATGCAGTACTATACTAGTCTATACAACCCTATACAGCACTATACTAGTCTATACAACCCTATGCAGTACTATACTAGTCTATACAACCCTATACAGTACTATACAAGTCTATACAACCCTATACAGTACTATACAAGTCTATACAACCCTATAAAGTACTATACAAGTCTATGCAGTACTATACAAGTCTATACAACCCTATACAGTGCTATACAAGTCTATACAACCCTATGCAGTACTCTACTAGTCTATACAACCCTATACAGTACTCTACTAGTCTATACAACCATATGCAGTACTATACTAGTCTATACAACTCTATACAGTACTATACAAGTCTATACAACCCTATGCAGTACTATACTAGTCTATACAACCCTATACAGCACTATACTAGTCTATACAACCCTATGCAGTACTATACTAGTCTATACAACCCTATACAGTACTATACAAGTCTATACAACCCTATACAGTACTATACAAGTCTATACAACCCTATAAAGTACTATACAAGTCTATGCAGTACCATACAAGTCTATACAACCCTATACAGTGCTATACAAGTCTATACAACCCTATGCAGTACTCTACTAGTCTATACAACCCTATACAGTACTCTACTAGTCTATACAACCATATGCAGTACTATACTAGTCTATACAACTCTATACAGTGCTATACAAGTCTATACAACCCTATGCAGTACTATACTAGTCTATACAACTCTATACAGTACTCTACTAGTCTATACAACCCTATGCAGTACTCTACTAGTCTATACAACCCTATACAGTACTCTACTAGTCTATACAACCATATGCAGTACTATACTAGTCTATACAACTCTATACAGTGCTATACAAGTCTATACAACCCTATGCAGTACTTTACTATGCAGTATTTTATACTTTCTCGATTAGTTTTATAAAAGTTCTTATCACTGAGTTAAAATGGCCAATGAAAATGCTACAACTTCAAAGAAAAATAGTAATTCACAAACACCGCGAGTGATCGCTAGCAGTCCAGATCGAACCTTACAACGATATGTCATTGACGAGTTCCATCAGAAAGCCAATGGTTCAAAGGAGGTTCCTTTTGAAGAGATCAACATGTCCTTATATAAAGCAAAAGCAAAATTAGTGGGTTTTAGAACATCTGAACAACGTCTAAAGCATTGGATGGAAGTTATAATATCAAGGTACGTTGATTCAGTCTCACAGCAGGATGGTTTAACTGTTTCTTGGGAAGAACTTGAATGCTACTGTGCCCCTGGAAAACCCGACAAAATAAAAGTGCAAGTCAATAAGAATGAAGATAAACTCTTTCTTATAACCATATTTGCCACAACTGGGAGAATTCAAGCTCAAGGAATGTATTACGAGCATTGGGCACAAGAGGAATTTCCATTATTACTGAGCATGATTGATAACCTAAACGGTGACCTTGATCTCCTGCAACTTTCTCAACAGTCCTTGTTCGGGAATACATTAAACTGTGATGATGTTACTAAAAAGGTTTTGTGCGATGCACCGAAAGATACTTCTGACATGCCTGAAACTAGTAATGAGCAATACGAGTCTTCACTCAAACCAAATCCTGATAATCAAGAATCCATAATCGACATCACCGAGTCTTTGGCAAACATTGAACGTGATTTTGTTAAATTTAAAGTTTTAATGGAAAATGAAATCATCAAGATACATAGCTCTTTTGAACAGTTTACATATATGAGAGACAAACTTGTCTGTTTAGAAAACAACAGCAAAGCTTTACAAACACATGTACATGATAAATTGGTTCTTCAGAATAACGACCTAAAACAAACACAAACTGCAATCAATGGAATGTTATCAGAAATAAAAAAAATCAACGATCAAAATATGCAATCCAAGTACTCAGAATTGAAAAACATTATCAAAGATCTGAAAGATGAGAATGAAGATTTAAAGAAAGAAATTTTTATTCTTAAAGAAGTCGTCAAGAAACATGATAGTCTTTTGGAGTCCCCTAATGCTGGATCAACGTGGATATTGACATCGGTTAATATGAATCTAAATCATTGTAGGCGGGCCAGGATGGGAACAGGAAGTCACAACTTTATAAGCATGTTTTCAATCCAATTAGTATTTTAACGCGTCAGTGTGATAAGTAAACTTTAATTAAGCAGTGAATATTTATTAACTGTATAAATAGAAGAGCTATAAGACATTAAATCACTCTCGCTTCAAAAGCCAACTAGAAAGCACATATTCAAGCTACATACTTTATAAGCAAGCAGTTATAGAAAAAAAAAAATTTTAATGATCATGGACCAAAACGACAGCACAACAACAAAGCGTCAAAAGAAATGCCCTGGATGCAAGACCCCAAAAGAAAGCCACGACTGGGGTATACCATCCTCATTCTGTGAAGGCAAGGAAAGAAGCTCACCACTGCGTGTGAAAGCGGAAAGCAAGCTCGACCTTAAGGAAATCGACGAGCTCAAGGAGAGCCTCAAGGCCCTTGAAATAGAAGAGCAACGCCTGGAACAGCAGCGATTAAAACAAAAGCTGGAAGAAAAACAAGCAGCCGTAGAGGAGCTCCGTCACAAAGTTGCAATGGACCGCCGTGGAAATCCAACTGAACCCATCACACCACTAGACGAAATCCTGGCGCGTCACGACCACGTGGACATGACCACACAGCATCTACCAACCATCACCACAGGACCAGAACTAAGAGGAACCAGGGACTTCGCCACAACACTCCCAAGCACATCAGAAATGTTTCTACGACCAGCAAAGCAAAATGGTGAGAAAATTTATCTTATTCCAGATTTCGTAGACTCTATCGTTCCTCAGGAACACGAAGAGACATTAGGTAGCCAGGGCATGGCCCGTATATCAGTGACCTATGGCCCGAAAAAACCTAAGCTAGATTCAATTACTTTACAACAGTGGGTGATTGCAAATACACGTATATTTTATACTTTATTAGCTGAAGGTAAATTAGTATCAAATGATATCCAACATTACTTAGCATATACAATCAAAATAATGGAACTATCTAATAGATATGACTGGAAATCAGTCGTAATGTATGATAACGAGTTTCGTCGGATGCAAGCAATTTATCGTTATCCCTGGAATTTTGACTCAAATCACCTACACACAGTCCTGCTAACACCCATCCAACGCACAAATACTAATCCCTCAAAACTAAACCTTAACGCGGGACGCACGCAATTTGCTAACACTAATGCTGAAGGGAAGGTAATTTGTCGTAACTTTAACAGCCCACGGGGATGTTCGCGCGAATCGTGTAATTTCGTGCATGAATGTAATCGTAAAGTTTCGGGCAAAGTTTGTGGCCAGTCGCACGCGGGGCATGCACATAAACCCAATTCCCAAGCATGACTAGGTGAGGCAACCAAACCAAATCCGTTGAACAAGGATTTATGGCTCCAGGAACTTGAATTTGATGAGGACAAAGAATTTCTTAGCGACGGCATTTTACACGGTTTCCAACTTACTAATGTTGGGACACATTTTTCGGATGTAAACATGGATAATTACAAATCTGCTACAAATCCTATTAACAGGCATTTAGTCGAGCAAACGATTCTCGACGAAATCAAGCAAGGCAATTACGTCATAACTGAGCATAAACCCACTATTGTTAGCGCGTTAGGAGCAATTCCGAAACCAGATGCTAACGAAGTACGCTTAATTCATGATTGCTCTCGACCACATGGCCAAGCGGTAAACGACTACATTGAGATTGAGTCTTTTCAATTTCAGAAACTAGATGACGCTGTAAAACTCTTAAAACCTAACTACTATATGGCAAAGATCGACCTGCGCCACGCGTATCGCTCAGTACCTATTCACCCTGATAATTATCGTGCTACGGGTTACAAGTGGCAATTTACAGGCGATAAATCGTACACTTATTTTTATGATACACGGCTTCCGTTCGGAGCGAAATCTAGTCCAAGTATTTTTCATAGATTAACGCAATCAGTCAGAAGAATGATGGCTAGGAGGGGTTTCCACAACATTATAGTCTACCTAGATGATTTCCTTGTTATAGGGGAAACGGAGGCCAAGTGTCAGTTGGTCTATCATGTCTTAATGAAGCTCTTACGTGACTTGGGCTTCACAATAAGTGAGCGCAAACTAGTCCCTCCGACCCAACGCTTAACTTTCTTGGGAATAGAACTCGACACAATCGCGTGCACTATGAGGTTGCCGGATGGCAAAATCGAGGAGTTAAAGCAGGTTGTATCAGACTTTCAGTCAAAGCGGCGTGCAAGCAAAAAACAACTTCAACGTTTAGCCGGTAAACTTAATTTCGCTTGTCGGGTTGTCTACGGAGGACGAACTTTCCTCCGTCGTATTCTGGATACCATGAACAGTTTATCATCAAAGGCTAAAATCAGGCTAGATAGACATTTTCACGAGGACATTTCATGGTGGGCTCAGTTTTTAAAGTCATTCAACGGAAAGCGTTTATTTCTTGCAACACTCCCTACAGAAGATGTTGTCACTGATGCTTGTAAGGAAGCGGCTGCAGGGTTTTTCCGAGGGGACTGGTTTTATTTTAACTTTCCCATCGATTGTCCTCGGGAGTCCAATATGCACATAAATCATAAAGAAACCTTAGCTATCATTATTGCCGCAAAGCGCTGGGCAAAACTGTGGACAAATAAACGCATTGTGATTCATTGTGATAATCAAGCGGCGGTTCATATAATTAACAAAGGTACAACCGCCAACGAGTACATCATGCGTGAATTGCGGCAACTCTTTTGGCTTTCGGCCATGCATAACTTTCACATTGTAGCGGTGTATGTTCAAGGAAGCAAAAATATGTTAGCGGATTCTATCTCACGCTTGCATGACCCACACCACGTAATTAAGTTTTACGCAATATTTGCCAGTAATTACTCTCAGCAATTCATCAACTCTTCACCTCTCGAGCAGCATATGTCGGCTAACAGCCACGACTACATTTTTTACAGATGCACGAGATCTCACTATGGCAATGCAACTCGAGAAAGAAATCAGTGATTACCGGACACATCTATTTGCTGAGTCTACCAAGTCTACGTATCAAACTCATCACAATACGTTTTTAAAATTTTGTTCACATATGGGTTACAACCCAGTTCCGCTGCAGCAATCGCACCTTTTACAGTATGCCGCCTACTTAGCTCGGTTTTTAAAACCATCTTCCATTCGCAATTATTTGAATATTATCGGCATTTTACACAAAGAATTCGGGCTCCAGAACCCCCTTCTTGACAACTGGGCACTCAAGTCATTGCTCACTGGAATTAAAAGGGTAAAAGGCTCCCCTCCTCGACAAAAGTTACCTATTACCCCAAGCATTTTAATAGATATATACTCGACCCTACATTTTTCCAACAGCCTTGATTCATCCTTTTGGGCGGTTTGTTTGGTAGCCTTTTTCGGTATGTTTCGGAAATCGCATTTATTACCTTTGTCAGCAAGTAAATTCGACCCAAGCAAACAGCTCACTAAAGCTGATTTCAAAGTATATTCATGGGGAATACTTATCACTATTCGATGGAGTAAAACGATCCAGTTTCGTGAAAGGGAGGTCGATATTCCCATCCCTTGTATTCCTCGTAGCAAACTTTGCCCAGTTACAGCTACCAACCATGCATTTTCCTTCACTACCACTGCGCCCGCTAACTCCCAAGCTTTCAACTGGTGGGATCCTTCAAGTAACTCCATTAAATGCCTAACTTATAGCATGTTCATCAGTAAACTCAAACACCATCTCGCGCTAGTAGGAGTTAATCCATCTAACTTTGCTGGCCACTCATTTCGAAGGGGGGGAGCATCTTTTGCGTATCAGTCTGGTGTCCCAATAGAACTAATCAAGGCGCTAGGGGATTGGCAGTCAGATGCGGTGTTAATATATTTAACCATGCCTTTAACTATTAGACTAAACTCTGCTAACATGCTTTGTAAATCTGTTCTAACTCTCACAACACAGAACACTCACCCCACTCATTAATCACACTCTGGATTTGGACTCATTATTCAGGGGAATAATAGTAAATATGTTTGTAATAGTTTAGGATATATATATATACGTTTCAGTTTGTATTATAATATATAGTATAAGTACTTTGTAAAATAAAGACTGCCTGAACCCATTCCTGAGTCTTGGTTGATTTAGGTGGATATTGACATCGGTTAATATGAATCTAAATCATTGTAGGCGGGCCAGGATGGGAACAGGAAGTCACAACTTTATAAGCATGTTTTCAATCCAATTAGTATTTTAACGCGTCAGTGTGATAAGTAAACTTTAATTAAGCAGTGAATATTTATTAACTGTATAAATAGAAGAGCTATAAGACATTAAATCACTCTCGCTTCAAAAGCCAACTAGAAAGCACATATTCAAGCTACATACTTTATAAGCAAGCAGTTATAGAAAAATTTTTCCCACCCACCTCTCCACAGGTAGTCTAACAGTGTAAATGTATCTCTGGACTCATTATTCAGGGGAATAATAGTAAATATGTTTGTAATAGTTTAGGATATATATATATACGTTTCAGTTTGTATTATAATATATAGTATAAGTACTTTGTAAAATAAAGACTGCCTGAACCCATTCCTGAGTCTTGGTTGATTTAGACCTCCAAAAATATCTGATTCGTCAAGAAATCCATCTTCCACTGTTCCAAGTAATACTGATGCTATTGGTCCTTCAGTCATTTCAAGTAATACTTCTTCTGTAAATACTCAGCCTAGTTTAACTCCTCATGATCATGACTCTGTACTACTAATGTGTGATTCCAACGGGAAGTTCATAAAATCCGACCTTTTATGTCCTAATCTCCACGTGGATCATCGCACTACATATTTGATAGATCACGTCACCAAAGAGTTAAACAAGCCAGTCAATCATGATCCTCACACCGTGTTGCTACATTGTGGAACAAATGATTTAGAAAACATTTCGGCATCAGCTCTAATTGAACAAACAAAGAACTTACTTCAAACAATTGAATCAAAGTTTCCCAAATCACGTATTATCTATTCATCCCTTCTTCCTAGACAAGATCTTTATCAAGCTGAAGTTAACGAAGTAAATAAAGCTATTGAAGAACACTGTAAATCATTCAAAGTCCATTTCCTTTACAACAATCACATTAATAAACCTTTTCAGTTTTATGACCACAAACATTTGAATAATTGTGGATTCAAGTTTTTCGCCAAGAACCTAAAGAGTACGATTTATAATTCTACACCCAGAAGTAAAACCAGGAAAACAGGAGAAAACCGCCTTCCCTACAAGCCAGATACTACTAATTTGCCTCGATATCATCGGTGACCTAATCCTACTTATGCAGAAATTGTTTCATCTTCACCTCCGTCACAATACCGCAACAATCCACTTAACCCTGGAAGACAACGTCCTTTGAATAACTTAGACTCTATGAACTATATTACAAAGAAACCTCTTATCAAGCCTTCAAGTATCAATCCTTTTGTTATGAACACTGCAAAGTTACCATTGCCCCTAAAGTCTCTAATTCAGAAACTTCAATTGTTTATCAAATGATAAGTATATTTTATTTTATTTTTATTTTTTTTATTTTTATTTTTTTATTTTTAACTGGGAAATTGCCTTCTTTTTCCGCATTACAAGTTGACATCTTTGGAATAAGTGAGGTACCTTATAATTATTATAGTTCATATCAATTTTTTGATATCAGATATGAACGATTTTACCAGGAAAATTTCTTTCTGTACCTGGAATATTAACGGAATGTTCAGTAACCTTTTAGGTGATAAATCTAAGTGCATTGATTTTATTAATATTGTTTCAAAACATGACTTTGTTCTTTTGACCGAAACGTGGACGTCATCATGTCCCGACATAGATGGTTACTCTTATTTTGCTGTTTCTTCAAACAAGAAAGACCCCATTAAAATTAACAACGGAAGAACGTCAGGGGGATTAGCTTTTCTATTCAAAGATTGTTATAAAAATAATGTTAACTTAAGCAAAACTTCCGAATATTTGATTTGGTGTAAGATCTCTAGTCATTCCCTTGGTAACGAAAGGGATTTATTTATCTGTGGATTATATATTCCTCCGGGTAATTCAAAATATTTTCAAGATGATATTTTTGAACAACTGGAAGAAGATATTGTTACATTTTCAAAACTGGGTAATATCCTTCTTTTAGGAGATTTTAATGCTAGAGTTGGAACAGACAAAGATATCATTAATAAAGAAGATAAGGTTTTTATAGTTAATAACTGTAGTGATTTAAGTCTTGATTCGGCATCCAGGAAAAATTTTGATTTCACTACAAATACACACGGTAAAAGATTACTTGATATTTGTAAGATATTTGACTTACGGATTCTGAATGGCAGAACTTTAGGTGATTCTTTAGGAAAAATCACTTATCATGGTAAGAATGGTGTTAGTACAGTGGATTACATTATCACAGACCAGAATCTATTTCAAAGTGTAAAATATTTTATCGTTGATGCACCAAATTTTCTTTCTGATCATAGTCCAATTTATGCTTGGTTAAATTTTCAATCAGCTTATGAGAATTCATTACAAGATAACGGAATTCAAACAGATAATCTTAAACAATTAGCACCCCAATACATATGGTCTTCTAATTCTATTGAACCTTTTCAACAAGCTATGTCTTCATCTTTAGTTACATGTCTGATAAATGAGTTCTTGTCCAGAGATTTTTCTTCATATGGCGAAGAAAGCATTAATAATGCTGTTCATTGTGTCCAAAATATTTTTGACAAAGCTGCTAGTATGTCTTTAAAACTGAAAAATATATACAACTATATACTCTACTAGTCTATACAACCCTATACAGTACTATACAAGTCTATACAACCCTATACAATACTATACAAGTCTATGCAGTACTATACAAGTCTATACAACCCTATACAGTACTATACTAGTCTATGCAACCCTATGCAGTACTATACTAGTCTATACAACCCTATACAGTACTATACAAGTCTATACAACCCTATACAGTACTATACAAGTCTATACAACCCTATGCAGTACTATACAAGTCTATACAACCCTATGCAGTACTATACTAGTCTATACAACTCTATAATTCAAAAATACCGCAATATCGCACGAAAAAATGGTCAATCCCGCAATCCCGCATGAAAAATTCGTAAATACGGCTCACCACACGAAAAATTCGAAATACCACTCCCACGGGACCTCACGCGCAGAATCATGAATCACAGAAACATGAAATTTTCTATCGAGCGCCAGAAGCAAAATCCCGCATCTTGCAGGCCTCAAAAATACCGCATTACCGCAATTTCAAATCGTTTTTCCCGTAATACCGCAGCTCAAAAAGAAAATACCGCATACCGCAGGGTTTGAGAATCCCGCAATACCGCAATTTTTTTTTCTAAAATACTGCAATACCGCACAAAAAAATGGTCAATCCTGCAATCCCGCAAACCCCTAGGACCCCCTCCTGTGAATATTCGAACAATTTTGTGACCATAACACGCAGTATATTAACTTGACGGCTAGAAGCCAATAGGTGAATTGCTTAAATATTATGTAACACAATGTTAGCAATGTAACAGCATTCTCAATTTCTAAAGTTACTTGCTTAAATTTTGTTATAAGAGAACAGAATTTATGCAACTAACTACTTGCTTAAATTCCGTTATATAAGAACGGAATTTATGCAACTGATTACTTGCTTAAATTCCGTTATATAAGAAGAGAATTTATGCAACTGATTACTTGCTTAAATTCCGTTATATAAGAAGAGATCTAGAATTTATGCAACTGATAATTCCGTTATATAAGAAGAGAATTTATGCAACTGATTACTTGCTTAAATTCCGTTATATAAGAAGAGAATTTTTGCAACTGATTACTTGCTTAAGTTCCGTTATATAAGAATATGATTTATGCAACTGATTACTTGCTTAAATTCCGTTATATAAGAAGAGGATTTATGCAACTGATTACTTGCTTTAGCACTATCTCGATCAATAGACGCTGCACGCTTTTAGTGTTTGTACTCTAGTGCGACATAGTAAACTGTAGCATAACTTAAGACACTAAAGGCTGAAACATCGCGCGCAACACAATGTTGCAGCGTGTGTCCACCCATTCCAATGTTTTGGAAACGTTGTGCGCAACAGCCGCAGAAGAAGCAGGATCGCGTTCTACTTCTGCAACTGTTCATAAATGTTGCGCGCAACATTGCACAAGATGTTTCAGTGGTGGGCACACGGTACAACCGTGTTGCGCGCGATGTTTCAACAAATGTTTTGGGGAAATGTTGCACCGTGTGTCCGGGCCTTAAGATACCTTGATTTCTTTTGTGTCTATCTTAAATTGTTACGGACACTATTTCACGGTTATATTAAGGCCCGGACACACGATGCAACATTTCTTGAAACATTTGCTGAAACATCGCGTGCAACACAATGTTGCAGCGTGTGTTCACCCATTCCAATGTTTCGCGAAACGTTGCGCGCTACAGTCGCAGAAGTAAGATCGAGTTTTGCGGTGTTTCAGCAAATGTTTCGGGAAAAGTTGCACCGTGTCTCCGGGCCTCAACAATCACTCTATATGTGATGACAATTGTTTGCATGAGTGACGGATCAGAAGCAGAAGCTGAAACATAAGTCCTTGCGAAAAAAAAAAGCTTTGAAGCGGGAATGGCCTGGGAGTAACTGAAAATTCCTAGTTGGAAATAAAAGGCACGATCGAATGCCAAGCAATTCGTTTTAAGTCGTAGGAGAATATCTGTCCTGGTTTTCACATCGACACATGAGTAACAGAAGTAGAGATTGAAGAAACATTCCATTCCTTGTGCTTCTTTATCCGCCTCCGCTTCCGACGCTCGTGAAAACCAGGCATTAAAGAGGTTACAACTAATATGCAAATATATAATACTGTACGAACTATTTTGTGCACTATAAATAAAATATCAGTTTTACAATAGATAGGAATAATAGGAAAACGAAATATGGGAATGTGCCACGGTCGATTTAATCAGTTGCATAAATTGTGTTCTCTTTTAACAGAATTTAGGCAATTGATTTGCTGCATAAATCATGTTCTTATATAACGGAATTTAAGCAAGTAATCAGTTGCATAAATTCTCTTCTTATATAACGGAATTTAAGCAAGTAATCAGTTGCATAAATTCTCTTCTTATATAACGGAATTTAAGCAAGTAATCAGTTGCATAAATTCTCTTCTTATATAACGGAATTTAAGCAAGTAATCAGTTGCATAAATTCTCTTCTTATATAACGGAATTTAAGCAAGTAATCAGTTGCATAAATCATGTTCTTATATAACGGAATTTAAGCAAGTAATCAGTTGCATAAATTTTCTTCTTATATAACGGAATTAGCAGTTGCATAAATTCTCTTCTTATATAACGGAATTTAAGCAAGTAATCAGTTGCATAAATTCTGTTAAGTACAGAAATTTGTTTTTGCATAAAATATTTTGTTATATATAAGGTTAAATGTGCATATTATGCAAATGTCATACAGCCCATCCAAAACAGTCTGAGTTCTTTGTTTATAAGACTTATGGACGATCTCAATTTTACCGAGCAAGTTGTAAACATGGATTCTGAGAACTCTTTTATTATTCTTGTATCACGGTACTTTTCTCCTAGTTTTCTTCTGAAGGTTTATTTTGTATTGTTAAATTTACCAAATGCTATTAAATAAATTTTGAATAAGTCTTACTATTTTGAGTGACTTGAGTTAAGCTTATTTCTAGTGATCTTAGATGTCGACTGACAGTTTTAGCCTGCTTCTGCAGTGTATTCAAATTGAATAATAAAAAGGTTAACGCACTTTTTGCTCGTGAATTATCGGGATTTTAACTTCACTCGTTTACTAACAATTAACTCGAAATTTTTTCATACTAGTATTTAAAATTTCTCGTTCATTTTTAGCAAACTCGTGAAGATAAATCCCGATAATTCACTCGCTGAGTGCGTTAACCTCTAAGTATAGTATTGTATACGGTGGTATATATAGACTAGTATAGTATTGTATAGGGTTGTATAGACTAGTATTGTACTGCATATGGTTGTATAGACTAGTATAGTACTGCATAGGGTTGTATAGACTAGTAGAGTACTGTATAGGGTTGTATAGACTAGTAGAGTACTGCATAGGGTTGTATAGCCTTGTATAGCACTGTATAGGGCTGTATAGACTAGTAGAGTACTGTATAGGGTTGTATAGACTAGTATAGTACTGTATAGGGTTGTATAGACTAGTATTGTACTGCATATGGTTGTATAGACTAGTATAGTATTGTATAGGGTTGTATAGTACTGCATAGGGTTGTATAGACTAGTATAGTATTGTATAGGGTTGTATAGTACTGCATAGGGTTGTATAGACTAGTATAGTACTGCATAGGGTTGTATAGACTAGTAGAGTACTGTATAGGGTTGTATAGACTAGTAGAGTACTGCATAGGGTTGTATAGACTTGTATAGTACTGTATAGGGTTGTATAGTACTGCATAGGGTTGTACAGACTAGTATAATATTGTATAGGTTGTATAGTACTGCATAGGGTTGTATAGACTAGTATAGTATTGTATAGGGTTGTGTAGACTAGTATAGTACTGCATATGGTAGTATAGACTAGTATAGTATTGTATTTAACAAATAAATAAGGCTAGGCTGTGGTTTATACTCTGATGAAGCACGACTGGAGCTGTAAAACACGAAAAAAAGTTATAGAAAGCACGAGCCGTAGGCGAGTGATTTCTATAGCTTTTTGAGTGTTTTACAGCTTCAGGAGTGTTTCATCAGAGTATAAACCACAGCCTAGCCTTATTTATTTGCTTTATATAATAGAATTTTACGAGCAAAGAAAGCAAAACTGAGAATAAAAATTTAGGTAAGCAGAGCGCGCGTCTTTCGACATTGAATCGACAAAATTTCACAGGATACTATCATATCGTCAAAATTATGCAAAAAATAGTTTTTCTATAGTGTTTTATTCTACGTAATTCATTAAGTTACCTCATTTATTTTGAACTGGTGATTAGATTTCCCCAAAATCTATCTTGCCTGACATGATCCAAACTGAGGTTTACATCCAGAATCTTGAAAGTTGGCAAGGCGTACTTATCGGTACAAAAATGGATTCTGATAAGTAAAGAAACTTCTTGTCGTCGCCTTCAACAAGCATGTTGACTTCTAATTGTTGTTTTCAGAAATCGTAGAAATATTGAATGAGTCTCAGACTCAGATTTAAGTACATTCTTGCTTTTACAACGTTGAGTGAAGACTGTAGCTCCTCGACAAACATCCAAAATACTCGATCGAAAAAGCTCACAAATTATATTTTACAGCTCCAAAAGTTTTGGTTCCAGTTTATAGAAGACGTCAGCTTTGCCTTGAAACCCACAACCTGAAGGTCATTTACATTTGCTGTCTTTTTTCCGTGTTATTTGCGTAAAAATCAACTTAAAAGCAAAGAGGTTTGCTTTTCTTTCATCGCATTACCTTTTCCCGCTGTTCGGGTGTACAAACGCGCGCGTCCGCTAACAGAAAATGGCGGGAATTTTCACTTGTTTGGACTTGGTCGCCAGGATTGTGCAATAAAGGAATAAATTTTCTTGTGTTTACTGAATAAATTTTTGCTTATTTTGCGAATGAAATAGGCTTGAAGGACTCACAACAAAGATTGTGAGTAAAAGATTTTGATTTTGTGACGTCACTTCTATTATCTGTACTCTGATAAAGTATGGCTAATTGACCAATCGGATCGCGCGCTCGTAAAATTCTATTATATAAAGGCTTGTATAGTACTGCATAGGGTTGTATAGTAGAGTACTGTATAGGGTTGTATATACTAGTAGAGTACTGCATAGGGTTGTATAGACTTGTATAGTACTGTATAGGGTTGTATAGTACTGCATAGGGTTGTACAGACTAGTATAGTATTGTATAGGGTTGTATAGACTAGTATAGTACTGCAAATGGTAGTATAGACTAGTATAGTATTGTATAGGGTTGTATAGTACTGCATAGGGTTGTATAGACTAGTATAGTACTGCATATGGTTGTATAGACTAGTATAGTATTGTATAGGGTTGTATAGTGCTGCATAGGGTTGTATAGACTAGTATAGTACTGCATATGGTTGTATAGACTAGTATAGTATTGTATAGGGTTGTATAGTGCTGCATAGGGTTGTATAGACTAGTAGAGTACTGCATAGGGTTGTATAGACTAGTAGAGTACTGTATAGGGTTGTATAGACTAGTAGAGTACTGCATAGGGTTGTATAGACTTGTATAGTACTGTATAGGGTTGTATAGTACTGCATAGGGTTGTACAGACTAGTATAGTATTGTATAGGGTTGTATAGTACTGCATAGGGTTGTATAGACTAGCATAGTATTGTATAGGGTTGTGTAGACTAGTATAGTACTGCATATGGTAGTATAGACTAGTATAGTATTGTATAGGCTTGTATAGTACTGCATAGGGTTGTATAGTAGAGTACTGTATAGGGTTGTATATACTAGTAGAGTACTGCATAGGGTTGTATAGACTTGTATAGTACTGTATAGGGTTGTATAGTACTGCATAGGGTTGTACAGACTAGTATAGTATTGTATAGGGTTGTATAGTACTGCATAGGTTTGTATAGACTAGTATAGTATTGTATAGGGTTGTGTAGACTAGTATAGTACTGCATATGGTAGTATAGACTAGTATAGTATTGTATAGGGTTGTATAGTACTGCATAGGGTTGTATAGACTAGTATAGTACTGTATAGGGTTGTATAGACTTGTATAGTACTGCATAGACTTGTATAGTATTGTATAGGGTTGTATAGTACTGCATAGGGTTGTATAGACTAGTATAGTACTGCATATGATTGTATAGACTAGTATAGTATTGTATAGGGTTGTATAGTGCTGCATAGGGTTGTATAGACTAGTATAGTACTGCATATGGTTGTATAGACTAGTATAGTATTGTATAGGGTTGTATAGTGCTGCATAGGGTTGTATAGACTAGTATAGTACTGCATATGGTTGTATGGACTAGTATAGTATTGTATAGGGTTGTATAGTACTGCATGGTGTTGTATAGACTAGTATAGTACTGCATATGGTTGTATAGACTAGTATAGTATTGTATAGGGTTGTATAGACTAGTATAGTACTGCATATGGTTGTATAGACTAGTATAGTATTGTATAGGGTTGTATAGTACTGCATAGGGTTGTATAGACTAGTAAAGTACTGCATATGGTTGTATAGACTAGTATAGTATTGTATAGGGTTGTATAGTACTGCATAGGGTTGTATAGACTAGTATAGTATTGTAGAGGGTTGTGTAGACTAGTATAGTACTGCATAGGGTTTAATAGACTAGTATAGTACTGTATAGGGTTGTATAGACTAGTATAGTACTGTATAAGGTTGTATAGACTAGTAGAGCACTGTATAGGGTTGTATAGACTAGTATAGTACTGCATAGGGTTGAATTGACTAGTATAGTATTGTATAGACTAGTATAGTATGGTATAGGATCGTATAGACTACTATAGTGACTAATGTATTGACTAGTAAATATATATTAAACCTACCTATTGGGACAATACATATATTAAACTTACCTATTGGGACAATACATCTAAGGATATATGAAGGACCTACCGAAACAATTCCGAATGACACCGAATACACTCCGAACAACTTTTAAGAAAATAGTGGTCGAACATTATGCTCCAAATATTGTATGAAAAAACAACGAATCTAATCAAGTGGAAATGCAAGACAGCTGATTTGCCTTTAGGGAGTAACAGTGAGATTTTGGGATAGATAGATTTCTGAGAAGATTCTGACCCATGTTTCCGAATGCGCGCGCGCTCGTGTCAAGGTAGAGAAAAGGTCGACGAGCACACATCGTCAGTTCCTACTAGCTGTCAGAAAACCTGGAAAAGCTCATGAAGTAATTTTGTGTGAAGGCATTTTACTTGGATTCAGTTATCTTGCGTGGATTTAGTTATGGAATTCTCAACCAAAAGCAGCCTACGAAATCCCATGCAAAATGCTGGATGTTGGTCTAAGCTGACTTTTTGGTAAGTGATCATCTACATGACAAAATTGGCATTAAGGTAACTGTTGTGTGCACGACACTCTTTATCCATTGCAAAGTTCATGGCTTCAATGGAAAATGTTTTAATTCTACTATTTTTTGAGAGAAGTCTAGAAATAAAAGCAAAAAGTACCAGTAGAACTCCTAATTTCTGCGTAGTACAAGCTTGCATGTACATCGATCAGTACACTGAGTATGCTACTTTTAAAAATAGCATATATCGTCCGTTCGTGAACTTGGAAATGTACAGCTGTGCAAGGTCACGTATTTAAAAGTTTCTTTGCCTTGCTGACCGTTGATGGGAAATATCTAGAATATTTATTAATATGTAAATCATCTCGCCTTCGCATAACAATTTATTGTTAATCATATATGCATATGCATAATTTCTGCTTATAACTTACTGCATAACGGGCCTTGTAGTGTTTCTTAAAAACTATGGATGTCATGTGATGGCCTGTCACCTACTGTGTGTAAGCCTGCAGTGTTCAAGTGTTCACCAAACAACTACATTCATTTGATATACATGCACTAGCTGTTATCAGCTTATTTTTGCCTGATAATTGATCAGTTGTTGAACCCCTCTTGAACTTCTGTCCTGTGTTTTACTGATAGATTAACATACCTATTCCAATGTGCACTCACATTATTTCTTTGTAACATGCAATTTTTAAGGATAAGTTAAAAGGTAAAGGTAAAGAACCTTGTTTAACGTCGAGGGTTAAGCTTAATTAGTTCTTGCAGGAAGCTGACAATGTGCTCATTTTACCCCCTCTCTCCATCAGTGTTCCATTTTGATAATATCTAATAAATAATAAGCTAGTTGAAGCTACATGGAAAGGAAAGAAGTCAAAACGAGGATGTGAAGTCACTAGGAATGGAACTTGGGACCTCTGGCACCGAAGGCTGTGCACTAATAAGTTAATTAATTTGTGGAGGTACCTCCCTCAAAATTTACTGTTTATACTGTGCCCCCCTAACTAGCCTCCAAGGCATATTTACACCTGTAACCTAGGTGCTGTATATTTTTATGGAACAATAGAGCATTTGCTGATAATCCTTCACATTAGTCCACAATTATAGCTCAAATGAGCTGCCCTCTAAAGTTGACACTTTCAGGACCTGTGTCCACCTTAGAGAGGTGTCCACCTTTGAGGCAGTTTCAATTTACAATTTAGTTTTGACCAACTTGTGGTCTATCAGAAATCCTGCATTCTGATTGGCTACTCTACTAGGGGGCAATTCGTGATAGCCCATGGTTGAGAAAAGTGCCTGTTTTAAAAAGAAAAATAATGGCTGGTGAATCACAATTTGCATTATTTTCTCATCTTAAGTTTGACATTAGCTGGTCAGGAGGAGGCAAAGGTATCCACCTTAAAGAGTTGTCCACCTGCATTAAGGGAGTTCATGTACAGATCTTTCCAGATTCACTAAAATGACTATGGAACAAAAGAAAATGCTGGGGTTTGCAATAATTATTACTGACAATAATTAATCCAGCCTGAACTTGAATCTAGATTTAGATTTAGATCATGCAGTCATGCAAATTATATAGGGATTTTTACATTTGTTTGAAAATATACAATGTATTAAAGATAAAATTTATGTTGTCTGTGTTAATTCTTTCAGTATGATTACAGTTTCATGATCTTTGTCTGAGTCATGCATTTGAGATTTGTGTTTTTAGAACCAACATGCAATGTTGCATGTACATGCAGGAAAGATGAATGATCTATTCATTCATGCCTGGGAATTATTTTTATTATATCTTGTCCCAAAATTATGTTTGGACAATGTTGGAAATTATCTGGTACTTCAGCTTTATCAAGTTTATCATGACAACTGTTTTTGTGGTGTCATTTTTAGGTGGATGAATGGGTTGTTTAAGAAGGGATATGACAGACGCCTTGAACCTGATGACCTTTATGAAGTATTGAACCAAGACTCAAGTGAGAGATTAACAGCACAACTTGAAGAGTAAGATATACATGTACTGTCACCAGGCATTTATTTTACACATTGTCAATGCATGATTAAGTGATAAAAGTAGTTTTAATTCAAATGGTTTTGATCATTTAAAATTGAAAAACTGTGAAATAAGACCTTCCAACCCTATATACACTACAGGGCTGTAAACTCTCCCAGATAATCCGTGAGTTTCCACTGAGCATGAAAATTGATTTTGGAAAAAGGCACGGTAAAGCTTGGCGCTGTGCGTACGTTTTGCCTTTGAAAGACGTTGATCCCCTTCCTCCCCCCCCCCCCCCCCTTGACAACCTGGCAACTGAGCCTGAAAATCAACCAAACCTATGGGAAAAAAATTTACGATCGCCAGATAAGAAAGCCTTGGGGTTTGACAGCCCTGTATATACGTGCAACCTAGTCCTCCCCATGTCATATGATAAACAGTACTCACAAACTGTAGGTCCATTTCTTCTAATGTACATCAAACTCATTGTGTTGTCTCTCTGATAAGTACCAGGTGCAGGTGTCAATGACCTCAATGATTTGGCTGATAAACTAGATTTTCTAGTCCTGAATGGAATGTTCACCATATTATTAGAGTATCTGTATATGTACCTTACTGAATAGAGAAAGAAATGATTATTTTTTGTGACATATAACTAGTATGCTAACTACATCTTATTAATTGTTAACAATCCTTTATCCATGATAGTGACAGATGTCCTCTTGTTTTGTGAAATATATCTACTAGCTGAATCCACTGTCTATTTTTATAGAGAATGGAAGAATGAAATGAGAAGACAACAACTACCCATACATAATGGCCAACCAAATTTATGGAAACCAATTTTAAAATTCCTCAAATGGAGTATAATCATAACTGGGATAACTGGATTTCTTAATGTATGTTATGCAAAGCTATGTTATTTTTTATTTTTATTTTATATCATTTTATTCTAGACATCTTTTTTTTAAGATATTTGTTTTCTGGTTATTAACTAAGAGTCAGATATTATTTCTGTTTATTATTATACAATTGTGACATAAATTTACCAAATAAGGTATCATTTGAGGGCTATGGGACGGTAATACCCTCCAGAAATCCGGTTTGAGTATTCGGCCCTCTATGACATCAAGGCCTCAAACTGGTTTGAAGCGCGTGCGCTGATTTGCAAAAAGGACTGTTTGATAATAAAATACCGTCTAGAAACCAGTTTGCATATTCGGCCCTGTATGACGTCAAGGCTTCGAACCGGTTTGAGCTCACGCACTCTGGTTCAGTTGCAAAAAGGACTGTTTTGAAAATAAAAAATAAATATGCTGTTTAAAAATTAAACATACCGAAAAAGCAATTGTATAATAAATCCTTTATTAGATATTTTCTTGTGTATTATGGGCTGACATTTTATCATTGCTCGCATTTTGCCTCACCTAAAGGCTCAGCAAAATACATACATGACTCGTAAAATATCAGCCCGTGATACACAAATATCTAATAAGTGGTAGTATTATGTATAATTTTTTTATATATATTAGTTCAATTCCTAAATGAAGCATCATGTGATTTGAGTTTATTAGTTCATTCTTTTCCTTGTTTCAAGGGTTTTTCTCCCAGTCAGTCACTCACTCACTATCCAGTTTTATGTCATTTTTCCACTGTGCTGTGGGTCCTCCAGTTATCCTCCCTCAGTAAAAAAATCTTGAAACCAGTTGATGAGCTGCAAGTTGTGTGCATAGAATTTTCTACATCTCTTATGAACATCATTCCAAAATCATGCTAAAAAAATTACAACATGAAATTCAAAGTGCATTTGCTGATTGTACATTGATTCTTGAATACTTGTAACATAGTAAATTGCTGCAAAAGCTTTAACTACAAAATATTAACTAATAAAAGTGGATAATTTTTCATTTGTATTTTATATTTTTCAGGAAGCTTGTCACATGGCAGAGGCTATATTTCTTCTTTATCTAGTGTCGTACTTCAGTCCAGACTCAACCATCAGTAGATTTAGTGCTTATATGTTTGCCTTAGGTCTTACCCTAGTGACACTATTCTCAGTGTTTTTACATCAAGGGTATTATTTTATTGGTCGTAGGGCAGGCATGAAGTTAAGAGTAGCTCTGACAGGAATGATTTACAGAAAGGTAACAACACTAATGAAGTTCCCTTTCATTCATCTTTTCTTCCTTTCTTTTATTCTTTCTTTCTTTCTCTTTCTTTCTTTATTTGTTTCCTTTTTTTCTTTCTTTCTATGTCATAATCTTTTCTTAGATAGTCAAATTGTGATCAAGTATCAAGTTAGTCGTTTGTTTGTTTGTTTTGTTTGTTTGTTTTGTTTGTTTGTTTGTTTGTTTGTTTGTTTGTTTGTTTGTTTGTTTGTTTTTTTGTGATGTTTAACAGCTATGTATTTATATTTCAGGTTCTAAAATTAAGTAGTACATTACAAGATGAAATCACCTCAGGTCATGTGATGAATATAATATCAACTGACGCACAGAAACTTGATGAGGTAAAGTTTTGCATTTCCCACTTTCAAATAAAGAGACTGGCATCTTTTCTCTGTTAACTGAAATCATAACTATTACTGACAATGTCCACAAATCTGATTGGACAAGAGACTGTCCTATTTCAGCACAAGTCATACTTCATTTTGAAATTCATTTCTGATTCACAGAATATGTTTCTCCCTTTGTTTTAATTAATAATCTTTTCACAGCAGCATATCCGTGTGCCTAGTGGTTCTTCATCTGCTGGCACTCACATTCACTTCCTCTACATTAAATATCAAGTACATAGAACACTCAACTCACAATCATAATGTTGATTTTTGCCAAGGGAGGAAAAACCAGAGGAAAAAACCCTTGTGGCATGGTAGAGAACAAATTACATATCAAACAAATTCATTTCACATATGATCCAGCAGCCAAGCTGAGACTCAAACCCAAACCACAGTCAGTCAGTGGTGAATGGCCAGTGCTCTCACCACTTAAGGCTAACCATGCCACCCAATTTAATCCTACATCTAGTAATAAGGCTTCTACCCCCCCCCCCTCCCCTCCCCCAAACATTCTCGCCACAAAAGAAGGCAAAAATTCACCTCAGCCCCTGTTTATCACTCTAGCTTGGTTTTCTTCTGGATTGCACTTATTTTTTATCTTGTCTACAGTTTCTATTGCTGACTCATCATTTATGGATTGGTCCAGTTCAACTTGCCATTACAACATACATTCTATGGACACTACTGGGTCCATCTTGCATTCTAGGGATTTCTTTAAGTCTTCTTCTTATTCCCTTTCAAACATGGTTAGGATTTGTATTTGGTAGACTAAGGTATGCAACAAATCATTCAATACTATAATGTTCAGTGTACCCAAGGCACATACAGGTTCAGAATTACTGATACTGTAATGCAGGGGTGCATTTAGGGAACCCTACTGAGACAACTTTGAGCCCTTTTCTTCTGGACACTTCCGAAATTGATATAATTTTAATTATGATTTGCACCCCCTCTTGAAAGGTTATCCTGCATCTGTGCTTGATATGCCCTTGAAAAGAAACCACACTTTACTGTGAAGAGCAGCAAGGATATGGGGCTCATGATGTGGCTGACTAACTACGTATTCAGTTTAGGATAACAACAGTTTTAACACTTGCGCACTAATCAGAGGACACCATACTCTCACACTCACTACCTCTACATTAGATAATTTATTTTTCATACATCGCTCAACTCACATGTTGATTTTTGCCAAGGGAGAAAAAAATCTGGAGAATCCAGAGAAAAAACCCTTGTGGCATGGTAGAGAACAAAATATCAAACAGTTCAATATATGATCCAAGCACTAGAGTTGGAACTTGAACCCAGACCACAGTGGTGAAAGTCCAGTGCACTAACCACTCAACCAACCATGCCTAATTGTCACAAGCAACCACTGAATCCTTGCAGTGTGTGGGGATTGTTTAATATGAATTTCCTTCTTTCCTTCTTTCCTTCCTTCCTTCCCTTCTCTTCCTCCCTCCATCATTCCATACTTACTTACTTCCTTTCTTGCTTCCTTCCATCCATCCTTCTATCCTCCCTTCCCTTCCCTTCCCTTCCCTTCCCTTCCCTTCCCTTCCCTTCCCTTCCCTTCCCTTCCCTTCCCTTCCCTTCCCTTCCCTTCCCTTCCCTTCCATTCCCTTCCTCCCTCCATCCTTCATCCTTTCTTGCTTGCTTCCTTCCATTTCCATCCATCCTTTCATCCTTCCATCCTTCCTTCCCTTCCCTTCCCTTCCCTTCCCTTCCATTCCCTTCCTCCCTCCATCCTTCCATCCTTCCTTCCTTCCTTCCTTCCTTCCTTCCTTCCTTCCTTCCTTCCTTCCTTCCTTCCTTCTTCCTTCCTTCCATCCTTCCTTCCTTCCTTCCTTCCTTCCTTCCTTCCGTCCTTCCTTCTTCCTTCCTTCCTTCATTCCTTAATTTATTCTTGTTCTGCTTTTTCTTTCTTTTTTTTTTTGTCCTCTTTCTTTGTATTTTTTCTTTCTGTCTTTCCCTTTTTTCTCAAGCACTAGAACCATTCAATATAAACAAATTAATTTATCCCTGTTTCTTTGCTCACTCTTGTAAAATCTACACTGCATAGCCCACCAAGATCTTGATAGTACTTTCTGTTTATAGGCATAAAACAACTAGATTGTCTGATGAAAGATGTCGTTTAATGAATGAAATCATTAGTGGGATTAGAGTTATAAAGATGTTCGCATGGGAGATTCCTTATTCTAAACTAGTGTACAGAGTAAGAAGGTAATATGATCCTATTTATCTCTGTTGTCTTTAGTTATACAGTGTAAACCATAATAACTTTACTGTACAACTTCAACTCTAATTTTGTGAAATGTTCACTTTGGTGAACCAAGGAGTAATGAGGATTTATTAATAGCTCCACCATGGTATGTTCAGTTTTAGAGTACTTTTGGAATGGCAGTAAATTTCGAGACAAGAAATATTAAATGTAAAAACATGCTTCTCCAAGCGCTTTTCTCATTCTCCCATCATTCCTATTTTCAAACAGTTTTTGAAAACAAAACTAAAATAATTGCTTTTAGAAAAATCTTTATTTAATATTTTAACAAAGAAAAGGAATATTATTTGGCTGCTGTGATAACTGATGTGTTTAGAGGACTTGAGAGTGAACAGAACACCTCAGAGACATAAATGCACAGTTCTATTTTTTGCATATTAAATATGCATAATTTATGAATTTTTGTGGCATATTCCCTTGCAGAAGTGAAGTATCAAAACTGTTGAAATCAGCATACATCAAGGCAGCAGATCGAGGTGTTGAGTTTGCATCACATGGTTTGATGAGTTTTTTTATGTTTACTACTTACGTACTGGTTGGAAACACTCTTACTGCCTCTACAGTCTTCACATCCTTAGCATTACTGAATAGGATCGTAGTTTCAATGGGTAAACATTTCTCTTGGGGAGTCAAGAAAATCAGTGTAGTTAGGATATCCATAAAAAGAATTCAGGTATGTTGAGCATTGATGACACATGATAATGCTCATCTCATATACTGTAATATATTAGTCACTGGAGTCATTTTTGCACAAGCATGTCTCTGTTGTAAAATGGTTTGTATAAAGCTTCAAAAGCATGGAATGTGGAATATCAATGACGTATGATTCATAAGATATTATACATCTCATCTACACTGTTTTTTCAGATATTTAATCTCAGCTTTTGGGTTCCAGACCATCGTCAGGGAAAGATGTTACAAACTTACTTCAATCTACAAGCGCATACAACAAAAATACAAAAACAGTAACTATCAGAACAAAATGGTTACTCTACACGAGCTGATAAAAATACAAAATAAAACCAAAATAAAAACTACATGTAAAAAAAACTATCAATAACATAGTTATCCATACACTGGGGACAGTATTTTCCAAATCTTTCTAAAAAAATGACCTGTTTCAATAGACAAAAAAAGTTGTTGACATTATTTGTTCCATTTCAGGAATTCCTAGAATTTGATGAATTACGATACAAAAGACTTACTAAGGCCACCCCTAGAAAGGCAGCCGAGAAAGGAGTGACTGTAAATCATATTGTAGCATCATGGGATAAGGTAAATAAGACCTTTATTTAAACTTGCTCTCATACGTACTGGTCCTGCAAGGGTCTGAATTTTCCTTTTCTTTTTCCTTCATTTTTTTTTTTCTTTTCTCCTTACATTGTGAACTTTCTGTATGTTAGTGATCTTTTTTCTACCATTGTTAGAATGCTTCAAGTCCAACACTTGAACATATCAGCTTTGAAATTAGAAAGGTAAGATTAATGATTGGAGTTCTTGCTGTCACTATTACCACTAAACATGGGGAAGGATAAGGAATGTATTGAAGCCCATTCACCTCACCCTTTTTGTTTTTGTTACAGAAATCACTTATTTATCATGTAAAATGCTCATAACTCAGAAATATAGAAAGTTCACAACATTAAAACGTGTTAGTTATCACCAGCAACAGACTGAAAAATGCAGACACAGCTGATAAAATGCAGACTGGTAAAGACTGCAGACCAGTCAAATTCTTTTAAAATCAAAATATATTGAATTTTTAAGCCGATTCTTCGATCAGCTAGATAACTTTATCAGACGGCTGCTTTTGCATTTGAATCAGTAGCTGTGTCGCAAATAACTAGGAGCTAAAACTATATTCTCAAAATCTAAAATTTCAGCTTAAACTAATCTAAAATTTCAACTTCACTTAAACAGTAAACACAGAACAAAAGTGCAGGCTTCTCTATTGTCAATTTTTAGATCTTGGAATTGAATTGAAAAGTCAGTGAAAAAAATTCAAATGAAAAATCATCAAGATTTGTTTTCCAGTTGCTGTGTTAATACTGTAATTCTCTCATCTTTGTCACTTAGGGAGATTTATTAATGGTGGTAGGACCTGTTGGCTCTGGAAAGGTAAACAAAATGGATATACATCTACATTAATAGATATTTGTATAGTTTCAATTAAACACTTTGCAAAGAGACTCTTCTGACTTGACATTTGAAATGTACATTGTATGCACCACCCAAAACATCATTAAGGGTGCTTTCCATTTAGTGGAACCAACCGGCCAGAACGGCCTGACTTCTTAGGACTGATTCCATCCAGAGCTAGGAATTGACATGTACCATTTAAGAATTGGCCATTCTGGCCAGCTGGCTCCACTTAATGGAAAGCACCCTAGTCATTCAACTGCATTTAAAGAGTGTGTCTGTCGTCAGGTCTGCCTTGTATGACTTGCATGTTTGAGACCATGGTAGGGTACTTGGTATTGCACTCCATTCCATCCAACAGGTTTAACAGTATTGCCTCCTATTCTTTACTTTAAACAATCCAATCCCTTAACAATTTGCTTATGTTTTCCAGTCTTCTGTGTTGATGTCTATTCTGGGAGAACTCCCTCTAACCAAGGGTGACATTACAGTAAAAGGAAAGATTGGTTATGCATCACAAAAACCTTGGATTTTCTCTGGAACTGTAAAACAAAACATCTTGTTTGGTCAGAAGTTCATTGAATCCAGATATAAACGAGTCATTAGGGCATGTGCATTAGAAAAGGTGAGATAGTCCAGGGGCGGATCCAGGGGGGTGTCCATAGGTGCACCAGACATCCCCCTAGCGCCATACGAGATGACGTTATCAGATTCCACTGTTAGGAGGCTGCCATCTTGGATGTGACGTCATCTCTCAAGAGGCCTATTTGGGACACCCTCGTTGCAAAATCCTGTATCCGCCCATGTAGTCAGTCAGTTAGAGTGCCTCACTTCCTTCATTGAACATATATGTCATGTGAAGCAATCATTAATCTTATAAAATAATTTGTGTTAGGTCTGCTTCATCTGTTTATATTTTTTTCCGAGAAGACAGACATCTTTTTTGCTTATCCCTTGGTGTTACGTTTTAAAGAAGGGCGATTTTCTGAATCCTATTCATTCATTTATTTATTCGTTTAGTAATTCACTTTACAATCGTTTGTTCACTCAACTTTAAGGACATCGAGTTGATGCCAGAAGGTGATTTAACACTAGTAGGGGAGAAGGGTGTGTCACTAAGTGGTGGACAAAAAGCAAGAATTAACTTAGCAAGGTATTTATAAACGTTACCATGATATCAGTGCAGCTACGTCCACATTAAAATGTTTTCGCTATCCACAGTGAAGCAGCTTTTTCTTAGACAAAGACGCCATTCTAGTGTGAATGGAAGGCCCTGAAACCATAGCTAAAGAGATGCGTATTTAAATTTATCCAGATTAATCTGGGCGTAGCCTTTAATTAGATGCAAATTTGAAATTGTTCAGTACAACGTGCGTCAACGTACAATCTATCACAGTTCACAACTTTAACAAATGTATTCACCTTTATTGCTGCCCAGTGGCAAACAATTGATGTGCATTATTTCTGTCTGTGTTTAAGAGTCATCTATTACAATGCTGACATCTATCTACTGGACGACCCACTAACAGCAGTTGATACACGTGTAGGAAGACATCTCTTTGATGAGTAAGTTTACTTGTCCATGATTCATATTAGCCACACAAGAGTAGGCACAAGATTCAGTATCGCCTTTAACACTTAGTGGTGAACGCACTGAATGAGTAGTAGTTTTCAATCTGGTCAGCTTTTCCCTAACCAGTGTGGCCGTATTAATTAAGTGTAACCTCAAGCTAGTTGCCGGGACAGAATGAGGCTGTCGTAATAGCGGAATGTCCGTTAAGTGAGTTTGCACTGAGCAATGTAACCACAATCGAATGGGAAAGTGGGGATGAGACTGTGCTGGTATCCTAGTCCTTTCATTTTATTGATTGTGTTTATGTTTCGTTGATTACAGATGCATCAATGGTTTACTCAAAGAGTGTCCAAGAATACTAGTAACACATCAACTACAGTTTCTAAATAACGCTACACAGATTGTTTGTCTTAAAGAGGTATGTCACTTGCTACATTTGCTACACTTGCTACACTTGCTAAAGAGGTATGTCACTTGCTACTACTTGCACATCAAACAAGTGTATATACGCGTCCTATGAAAGTGGAAATGTTTTTGATTACCTGAGTGTATTAATGAATCACTTTCTGTAAATTAATACCAGAAGATCTTAAGAACATTGTAATATACTGTTGTATTGTAAAAGGAGCAAGTGTTGGGTAGTGCGCGTGTGATATCAGGAGTTCGTTTCTCAGTGACCTCGCCGACCTCGCACACTTATTGACTCCTCTCAACTTGAAAGCTTATTGCTGTAATATACAATGTATGTATATGAAGGGAGAAAAATTCAAATCGCTAAAACTCATCCCTCAAATGAGCACGAAACGGTTTGAACAGAAATACACAGAAAGACAAGCACAACAGCATTATGAGTCCAAATTGTTTCTTTATTCAAAATTTATTTTTCAGCAAATCGTTCGTGGAATCCCATATATACAGCCATTCTCAAAAATGTTGTCCAGATAAAAAGACATTTAGTCATTAATAAACTCATTTGCATATCTTGGATTTTCAATTTTCTCTCAGGAATTTCAATTTATAACGCTAAAGTACATTTCATATTACATATTGTATATATAAAATGGTTTGTAGTTTTGTAGCTAAAGTTAAAATTCTTGGCAGAATCGAAAATTGAAAACATGATATATGCACATAAGTTTATTGAATGACTAAATGTCTTTATATCTGGACAACCTTTACAAGAATGGCTGTATATTTCATATACAAATGCACAGCTTGGGCTACCTGTGCTCTTTCTTTTGCTTTCTGTTCAGCTGTGGCACTTGTACAGTGCTGATTAGCGATCACGTTTTTTTAACTGCAAAACAGGTGTTCATTTGTTCAGTGTTTGAAGATTTGGGATCCCCGTGGAAAAAATATCGGATGCTACGTTTTTCATTTGTCTTGTTACTGAGTTTGCTTGATCACGTCTTCGTTTTTAACTCGTTTCCATTGCTTTTCATCGTGCCAGTTGTTGCCTTCTTGAGATACAACAGGCATTCCACATTTCTTTGTATTTCAGGGCAAAGTTCTAGGTATAGGTACACATGCAGAGCTAGTATCATCTGGTATTGACTTGATGTCGTTAATAAAACACTCTAAACCAGTAGACGGTGCTTCAGTTGACAGTGCACTAGACGAGGAAGACTCAACTGACACAACTTTACTGCTTGTACCTGATGCAAAAGATAAGCTGTCTAGTTCTGTCAAGTCTTTGTATCGAAGAAGCTTTTCATCGTCAACTGACATACAGCTGGAATTGGACAACCCTATCGACGAGGTAATCGGTGCCTTTAATTCTTCATGGAATAATTGTTCTTTCGTCTTTTTTCAGTAGTCTGTTATTTGTTTGCCTAATCTCTATCTTGTTTATCTGTTGCTTGCCAGACAGACGGCCTGCCTGCCTACCTGTCTGTCTTCTGCTTGCTTTTAATTTATCGTTTACTTTGTAATTTCAGTCTCAGATGTCTCATGGAGCGGAGGTTGAGCCAGAAGAAAGACTACGTGGTAACATTCCCATGAGTTACTACATACGACTGTTTAGTGCAGGCGCTAACTGCTCTGTGTTGATGTTGCTGTTTGTGTTATTCCTCGTAACTCAGGTAAGGACAAACATATCCTAAATATCAGGAGTTATTATTTTTCTGATACTCAGGGAAGGACAAACGTGAATGATAACAGTAATGATGATTATTATGATGATAAATGGTAATGATATTGATATTTATTGTTTTTAATTTCAACCTATAGACTGGGTATACCCTTTCTGATTGGTGGCTTGCCAAATGGTAAGATTGACAGAGTCAAAATTAGGCCCAGTTCAGATTTCGAAGTTTTGCCGCGTCAAATCCAATAACATTAAAGAAGGCCATCTAATTACTCATTATTTTCAATGCATGCATCCGACGCGGCAAAAGTTTGACATTTGAATTTGGCCTTTATCACACCTTGCATCGCTAACTATTCTCTGTGTCAAGTTTAGAAAGCTGACGTAGAACTCTCACGTGCGGAAGCATAAGGAAAAGGAAAATGTCCCTTGTGTTTGTGCTTGAGTGAAAAGCCAGGCTTTACAGTTGTAAACTTCTATTGAAGTTCGAGAATGAACGGTATTTATCCCGGTTTTCTTATTTTAAGGTCAGAGATCAACTCCAGGTACGCTGCTGAACAACATCGTCTGGCAAAACAACTAACTAATTCTACGACTGTGTCTGTAAATCAAGTGGATTACAACGAGTACTTCTATATTTATATCTACCTTGGTCTTGTTGTTGCTACTTTGTTGCTGTCAGTTTGCAAGACCTTTCTGTTCTTTTATGTTACAATCAATGCGTCCAAGAGATTACATAATCAGATGTATGACACTGTGATTAGAGTGTCAACCTATTTCTTTGATACTAACACCGTAGGTGAGTTAGCTCAAGGGCGCTAAGGCAAATATTGGTGGTTTTCTGAGCCGTTAGACTTCGATATTATAAGTCAATAAATTGTCACTTATCTGTTTTGTTGTGTCCTGGCTTGATTTGCTAATTTTTTCGTCGATTGTGTATAAACACTACAAAATCTGCCGTGACCAACAGTTCAATCGTACATAACGAACTACTGCATCCTAGCTACCGCGTGACCCGTTACGTCAGCGGTACGCGTCGGTTAATAAGTTAATATCCCCTAAATAACCAAGAAAAACCAGGGGTAGGTAAAGAAGGGCCTTTCTATTGTTCTCTCGTCTGCTCGGATAATTGGATTAAAGTGACAGGTACGGTGGCCATTTGATGACAGATGTGTAACCTACGAAGGTTAACGAACCAACTGCCGATCTGGCCGAACTGGCCACGGCGAAACCTGACCCTCGAATTTGTGATCAAAAGGTTAGGTAGATCCTATTTCAATCAGTACCATATGCCGGTTTGGAAATGTAGCAATGTCTTTAATTTCATATCGCTCGTAATTTACTAAGATGTAACATCTGTAACATCTGAACTGTTGGTCACGGCAGATTTTGTAGTGTTTATACACAACTAATCGACGAAAAAATTAGCAAATCAAGCCAGGACACAACAAAACAGATAAGTGACAATTTATTGACTTATAATATCGAAGTCTAACGGCTCAGAAAACCACCAATATTTGCCTTAGCGCCCTTGGTTAGCTTGTCTCTGTCTGTCTGTCTGTCTGTCTGTCTGTCTGTCTGTCTGTCTGTCTGTCTGTCTGTCTGTCTGTCTTATCTGCTTATCTGTCTGTATTGTCTACTTATCTGTCTGTACTGTCTGCTTGTCTGTATTATGTACTGTCTGTTTGTCTGTTTATAGTTTAGAGCAAATCTCGTATAAATAAAAGTCACTGAGCGGCTTTTACCATGTAACTGTATACCATAACAGACCATTAGTATATAGTCCAATGTATTTTCATAATCATAATCTATCAGTTCGTTGGTTTCCCACTAAATGTTCTCTATTCACAAATCAATGCAGACGAATTCGTCACTATTTTTCAGGTCGAATAATGAATCGTTTCTCTAAAGATATTGGATACATGGATGATTTACTACCTGAAACCTTTTACGAATTTCTTCACGTAAGTAAGTCATTTTGCAAAACTGGTTGGACGCTTACACGTGGTTTATTTATCGTGCGATTTGAAGCGATTTCAAAGTGAACTATTCACTTTAGGAAATCGTTGGTTTAGGGGTGATAAATATCAGAAACCTCGCTGAACTTTCAAAAATTACAATGATATATGTTCAGTGCGGTGTTGTTAGGTGCAGCACTGTGCAGAGTCGCGGTAAAAATTGTCGTTTTAGTCGAGTCAAAATTTTATCATGTAGTACTATAATTGAACATGTAACACTTTGTGGTACTACTGCAGTTCCCAATGATACTTTTAGTCGTAATATTTTATTCTTATAAACGTGTTAAACACGCAGTGATATGGAGATTTTCCTTTTCTGGTGTAGTTATCAGTTGTGAGTACTGCTATAGTTACAGTCAACGTAGCCAGTATGCCCTGGATACTTATTGGTATTGTACCATTAGTCATTGTATTCTGGTGTCTACGTATCTACTATCTCAAGACTGGTAGAGAATTAAAACGTCTAGAGGCCATAGGTAAGTCATCATGTCCCACAGACACTGACCTTGAACGCAAACAGAATAAAAGATGATTTGGTGCGGGTTGGGTTGGGTATGTTTTGGGTTGAAGTTGGTTTGGTTTGGTATGTTTTGGTTTGGTTTGGTTTGGTTTGGTTTGGTATGTTTTGGCTTGGTATGGTTTGGTTTGGTATGTTTTGGTTTGGTTTGTTTTGGCTTGGTATGGTTTGGTTTGGTTTGGTGTGGTTTGGCTTGGTATGGTTTGGTTTGGTTTGGTATGTTTTAGTTTGGTTTGGTATGTTTTGGTTTGGTATGGTTTGATATGTGCTTGAGCGTCGTTACCCTTAAAATATGCAACAATCGAACTCAAAACATCAGTTGTGTTGTTATTGGAACAGTCCTGCTCTGGCTGGGTCTTTTATTGATGTCTGTTAATTTGATTGCAGGTCGTAGTCCTGTGTTTACTCACTTCTCATCTACTCTAGAGGGTATACAAACTATTCGTTCAATGTCCACTCAAACCATGCTATCAAAGGAACTTAGTACGTGTCAAGATCACCACACCGAGTCTTGGTTCCTTTTCTTGTCAGCGTCAAGATGGTTTGCTTATCGTTTGGAGTTCCTGTGTTTCTTGTTCGTTGCCATGGCAGCCTTTACGCCATTATTTATAGCAGAGAAACAAAGTGAGTAGCAAATTCTCTGAAGGTTTGTAGAGCACAAACACCAAGACCCCAAGCCAAGTAACAACTTACCGACTAAATGGTTCTAAATTGTGCAAAATCACCAATGTTCCATGCTTTCAATATTTGCTCTCAGACCTTAACTACTTCTAATAATAGCAGTATATATTGATTTAGAACAGTTTTGAAGGACCCGTGGTGGCGTTCATCCTTGAGGGGAAGGGGGCATGCGCGAAGGTTTGCAAATTATTGCTAACTTTTGGGGGATGATGTCATTATTTCCACTCTTCTTTATAGTATGTAGATAGAGTGCACATTATTGTTCCAATATCGATATAGTTAAGACTATATGTGACATATATTTATTCTCATAAAGGTTGTCCATTTCCTGATATTCAAATACTGAGAGAATGGGCACGTGATGAACACAAGAGAACAACTATATTTTTGTAATACATACATCATAGTCGACAAAATAGTTTT
The DNA here is from genome assembly GCA_029948255.1 of Telmatactis stephensoni. Classification (NCBI taxonomy): domain Eukaryota; kingdom Metazoa; phylum Cnidaria; class Anthozoa; order Actiniaria; family Isophelliidae; genus Telmatactis; species Telmatactis stephensoni. The sequence continues at coordinate 155,086 of JALIZF010001427.1, forward strand.
GTTTGAAGATTTGAATATATGTTGATGAACAACGTTTTTAAGAACAACTGTATTTTGATAGTCTACGAAATAAATGTGTCTATTTACTCTACTAGAAATAGAGGAGGGTATAGTTGGTCTAGCATTAACCTATGCTATAATACTGACTGGTATGTTCCAGTGGTGTGTACGATTAAGTGCTGAGGTGGAAAATCAGGTTAGTATGACCTAAACGACTAACACCACAACTTTCATGAGCATTTAAAGAAACCTTTTTCACTTTTCGTGGTTGTTTTCCTGTTCACAGATGACGTCTGTGGAACGAGTCTTTGAGTACTGTGCTCTGGAACCCGAGGGAAAGTGGAAAGAATCGACTACAGAGCTGCCATCATCTTGGCCTGTTCATGGCATTATCACTGCAGAAAAACTATCGTTACAATATCATCCCTCCCTCCCACGGGCACTGAAAAACATGTACTTCTGTATAAAAGCAAAGGAGAAGGTGAGGATAATGCATTGAATTGTTTATTCTTGTTTCCTTGTTGAGGGCTGTTGTTTACTGACCAAGTCAGAACTTAGACAAGATAACCAGATTTTGAACAAGCAGATGAATCAGTACTGTTTTAACATTTCTTTCGTTATGAGATTTACAGTCAGAGTAGTATTGCTGGTTCTCAATCACCAGATGAAAGCAAGTGAATCCCATAATTTAGTGATCAAGCAGTACACCTATGCTACACACCCTGTGCTATCAACGATTCGATTGAAAACTTGTCATTCGATCAACTGAAGAAAATTCCCGTAAAAACGCGCATGACTTCATCTGAAACCTCGTGCCTCTTGTGTGTGTTGTGTAAACGTAAGAAACGGCTACCAATGAATGTCACCAATTTTATACCAAATAGTAAGCCTAATTTTGTTAAGTCTGCTGTGTTTTTAGGTTGGTATTGCAGGTCGTACAGGAGCTGGTAAATCATCTCTAATGGCTGCGTTACTACGTCTTGCTGAACCAAGTGGTCGACTTCTAATAGATGGTGTAGACATTACTGATGTTGGACTACATGAACTGCGTACAAGAATATCAGTTATACCTCAAGTACAGTAGCTATCATTTTTAAATGAACGTGGCGTGGCGACGTTTTCACGGTAGTCACACAGTGAACGCACGTGATATATTCGTCACCTCACGTTTTGTTCTCAGTTCGCATCATGTTTGCTAATATCTCCATACAAATATTACTTATAATGAATCTGTATTTTCATAGGATCCTGTGTTATTTGGTGCAACGTTACGTTATAATCTTGATCCCTTTAATGAATATTGTGATAAAGACATTTGGGTTGCTCTAAATGAGGTATGTTACCATAACAACAAACTGATGGAAATCATCACGTTTTATTAGTATTTGAAATCCCAATGGGACATATAGCTACTGAAAAAATTATTAATGATGATGGTTTTGCTTACGTTGGTTTTAAGTATGGTGCTAGAACAATTTAAGAAACGACAATAAAATCATCCATACCAACGAAAATAAGACTGGTCTTAGGCGCTATACGACGTGAACTCTCTCTAACCGACCCTTTGATTTTAAGATGGGACATAGCGCGAAAAAGTGTCATTTGTGCGAAGGGAGTTCGTTTCCTATTTAAGTCGTTTTATTTTTCGCTCGTATGAATGATGCAGACTCCCGTTCTGTGTAGTGACGTAAATTCCATACGTAACAACACTATTTTTAGGTTCAGCTTGGCAGTGTGGTGAGTGAGTTACCCGGAGGCTTAGACACCATGGTTACAGAATCTGGATCAAACTTTAGTGTTGGTCAGCGGCAGCTCATCTGTCTGTCACGCGCATTATTGAGACGCAATACTATTCTAATAATTGATGAAGCAACAGCTCATGTTGATCACAAGTAAGCACGTGCAGTTACTATAGTAGAACGTATCCCGTACCTCTGTTTCCTTCCTCTTTGAAAACGTTGCCCTTCAAACGCAAAAATGTTGACTAGAGCGAATAAACTTTCTAAAAACTGAAAAATCTGTGTCATACTTTGACGTCACGTACCTCAACGTTTCGATTGGATATTGGCCTATGAAGACGTTGACGTTACACTTTCCATCCGTCGGTCTAAGGTTGTATACAAATTTTTTCTTCTTCTTCTTCTTTAGAACTGATGCACTGATTCAAAGCACCATTCGTGAGAAGTTTAGAGACTGTACTGTGCTAACTATTGCACATAGATTGAACACAATCATTGACTGTGAAAGAGTTATGGTAAGCGAACGTGTGTTTGTTTGTTTGTTCACTTGTTTGTTCATTTGGTTGGTTGGTTGGTTGGTTCATTTAGTCGGTCGGTCGGTCGGTCGATTGGTTGGCTTGGTTTTGTTGGTTGGTTGTGGTGATGTTGGGTGACGTGTGTCGGTCAGTTTATCGATTGGTTGGTTTGACTATCCAATGCCCTTCTATTGACTTCCTCGAACTCGTACAGAATTTATTAGGACAGGATAAAAGTTTATTGTTCACTTATACTTGATCTCCAGGTACTTGACAATGGACGTTTAGTTGAGTTTGGTGAACCTTTCCTCCTACTTCTCGATAAAGACAGTAGTTTTTCCAAACTTGTTGACAAAACAGGCAAAGGCAATGCTGCAAAACTAATGGAGATGGCCGAACAATCTTTCGAACAACAGCACCAACCTGAACCATTGGACCATGTCCCTGACCACCTTCGGTCCAACCTGAAAGCCTTTATACCTTCGTCTGGGATTGCTGCTTTACAAATTGAATCTTCCTTGTGATAAAGGAGATTGTTATGGAGATACGCTGGTGATATCCTCATTTTCAAACTGATGGATTCATCTGCTTTGAGAGTTGGATGGAAAGTGGATGGATGAAAAGTGGATGGCCCCCCGCTTTGAAAGCTCATCATTGTCAATTAACGAACAATTAACAAACTGGAATCACGACCCTTTTATTCAAACGTTTGTTCTCATACTTCAGTTGACCTTTGTAATCGAAATGTGTTAAGTTTACTTGCACGGGAAAATTCCCAAAGAGAAATCAGCCGAGATAAGGTCGAAGAATTTGAATAAGATTTCGTAAGTTATATTCCATTTTGTTTATGAATGAAATATAGGGACCTTTATAAATTTTCTATCATGAATATGGTGCTTTGAGTAAACAAGCGAAAGTGTCCTATTTAATTACAAAAAGCTAATAAATGATTTACCATTGCTGTGTCTGAAAATGTGTAGTGTGTTGCTGCAGTCTTTTATATTTTTCACAGTTGAACCCCGCTATCTCGAACACAAGGTCTAGACCATTTCTCTGAAATTATTTTTTGAGTTCGAGACTGAGGTCTTGCAATGTTACTCCAGCAACAATGTCATCCAACTAGCTACAAAGCTTGTGATCGTTTTTTTTTTTTTTTTTCACAGCCAAAGACTCATGTTACGCTGACAGACATTACCAATCAAGGTTAACACAACCATTACTAGTTCTGGTACGACCCGGCCGAGCTAACCAATAAAATTTTTCCGAACAAGCTTGACCATGGAGTCTTATTTGTACTATGGACTCTACTAGCTACTAGCTGAACATCAGTCTTGCTAAATTTCAATCACATAGAGTAACTGCGTAATAGCGTAAAATCTTAATTATACATTAAAATTTGTCCATGGACTATTGTACTCTATTCATGAGTTGCATAAACAAGCATGCTCCCCTAAGGAACAAGCGAATCGGCAAAAAGAAGTCTCCATGGATCACAGCTGATCTGAGACGTAAAATGCGAAATCGAGATTTCACTAAAAAGAAAGCAATCAGAACAAACGACCAATCCTGGTGGGACCAATATAAAATAGCAAGAAATCAAACAAACAATTCCATTAAAAATGCAAAACGTAGATACTTTACTGATAATCTAGATGCTAACAAGCGAGATCCTCGGAAAACCTGGAAACTAATTAACGAGCTCAGATGTCGTCAGCAAAAATCTGTAGACATATCTGAGCTCGAATTGGGTGACAGGAAAATCACTTGTGCATCTGAACTATCAGAAGCTTTCAACCATCACTTCACAAACGTTGGGCAAACACTTGTAAATGAAGTCCCCCAGGCTAAGAAAGAACCCGAGGTCTTTCTTAAACCTACAAATAAGAAATTCTCTCTTCGTCCCTGCAAAGTGGATGAAGTTCGCAAGTTACTGAACAAAATGGATGGTAAGAAATCGACTGGTCTAGACAATCTTCCGTGTAGTCTACTTAAAATTGCAGGCGATATTATAGCACCCTCCCTGACTGTCATTTTTAACCAATCTATCTCTACCTCCATTGTTCCTAATGACTGGAAGCTTGCTAGAGTGACACCAATTTTCAAAAAAGGGAAAAAAGGAGACCCTAACAACTACAGACCAATCTCCGTAATCCCTGCTGTCGCCAAAATCTTTGAAAAAGTCATTTATGATCAATTTTACAATTATCTGAATGATAACCACCTATTAGCAAATAGTCAGTCCGGATTTAGATCACTCCATAGCACGTTAACAGCTTTGCTAGAAGCCACTAACAGTTGGTCTGTAAACATAGACAATGGCATGATCAACGGCATCATTTTCATCGACTTAAAAAAGGCCTTCGATACTATTGATCATGCCATCCTTCTGCGCAAACTATCGTACTATGGAGTAGATCAAACCACACTCTGTTGGTTTCAATCATACCTCACTGAGCGCATGCAAAAATGCCTGGTTAATGGACACCTCTCCAATGCTCACGCGATTACTTGTGGTGTCCCTCAAGGCAGTTTAATTGGTCCATTACTATTCCTTATTTATATTAATGACCTTCCAAACTGCCTGAGAGAAGCTACACCCAGAATGTATGCTGACGACACTAGTATCACAATAGCATCTAACAGTGTAGCCCAAATTGAAGAGGTACTTAACCATGAACTTGGTAATTTAAGTGAATGGTTGATAGCCAACAGACTTAGTTTAAATGTAGCTAAGACCGAAGTGATACTTGTTGGCTCGCGCCAAAAACTTGCCACGGCTAGCGATCATACATTCGTATCCCAGATAGAAGATCAAGAAATCAAAAGAGTATCCCATACCAAATCACTAGGTGTAACCATTGACCAGAACCTGACTTGGTCAATACATGTTGGTTTAAACCCATAGAATCTTGCTATGAAATTAGAGACATAGAAAACAAACTTGCTCTCCCGAAACCCCGCACAGACTATCTAAAGCGTAGCATTAGCTACAGCGGGCCAGCTCTGTGGAATAGCCTTCCACACCAAACGAGAGCGAGTCACTCTGTCTCTAATTTCAAACAAAGCATTAAACCGATTCTATCTACAAAGTACTCCCGCACGGCAAACATGTAAAACAGTTTAATACAATTTTTAAACTTTTTATATTATTATAATAGTTATATATTTGTATGTACTGATGTTTTTACCGTGGTTAAATAAAGTTTCCAATCCAATTCCAATCCAATTCCAATCCTACTCGTCCAAAAAAAATTTGTTGTGAGCCTACAGATCTAGAACTAGGGTGAATCGCACAATGTAGGACAACCTTGGTTAACCTTGCTAGACAAACAGAACTAAAAACGGTTGGTCCTGTCCCGGCAGGGTCCAACTAGCGATAACAGAGCCATCCGAGACTGTCTCAAAAATCCATGTCACAAAAGTCCCTAACAAAAATACTCAAAACGTACAAAATTACTGAAAATTCAGTGTATGAAAAGTATGAAATGGACGCCCATGTATATTAAGGCCTGGGTCAAATTCGGATTCAAAATGGCGGACGTAAAACCAATGGGGTGGTACAATTCTAACATCTTTATGCAAAAAGTCATCATAGTTTGACATAACTAATTTTTCAAATTATTAAAAATGTTTCTATGGCAACAGACTATTTGACCTTTGAACCAAATTTAAGAATTATTAAAAACACCTTCGGAAGAGTGGGAAACCTTATAAAAAACTCAAAATGCTAACTTACAGTCTTCTTAGGCCTAGGTGGGGCATTTCTGTTCCAATTAGAAACTTTGACAATTATAAAGAAATCCTGATTTAAGGTAATTATGAAATTTGATATCTTACATTTACATACGAACCGACAATGTTGGTCAAGATTTCTAATTGGACTGATATTATAGGAGGTAAGCTCTATAACATCCAGTACTTTATCTCTAGTTCTATGGTGATTTTAGTTCTACTCTTCCGCAGATTTCTATTCAAAGAACACTAAAAATGAGGCCAAAGGTCAGTATTTTTACGTCGACATCGACTTAATCTTAAGACAAAGGAATACTTTGTCCAGTCAGTTTTTTGGTTTTTTTTGTTTTTTTTTTTTTTTTTTTTTTTTTTTTTTTTGTTTTTTTTTTTTTTTTTTGGGGGGGGGGGGGGGGGGGGTCGTCTTCTGTTGATGATATTTAGATTTGTCCTAGACAAGGCGCATTTTCGAAAAATCAGATACCTGGAGGCATTTTGGGGTAGAGGCTGGTAACATAACTATTCTAAACTAATTTTTCATGCTGAATCCGAATATGACTGTTACCAAGACGTATTCTGCAATCTTATCGTGTAAATGACGTATTTTGTGAATTACTACAGTCATTTCATACTAACGGCTTTTTCATGTAATTCCAAAAGTTCCCAAACTTAAAAACAATTACCGTAGCTGGAAAGAGCATATCAAAATCAGTAAAACTGTGCAGTTTGAAGGATATAAGTTGAAAACTCAAGGAGATACGAATTTTCAAAAAACGAAATTTTGTATGAAAACACTTACAGTTATCCAAGAGATACAGACAAACTTCGCGCTCGGAGACTTCGCAACACGGGAAGCCCTAACAGCGGCTTTTTTCCCGAAAACAATGCAGTGTTGCCTGCGGAGGAGGCTAGATAGAAGACTACATGCTGACTAATCTCCGATGTAGCGCCACCCCCAAAAATAAATACTTTCAGTTTTACACCAGTGGAATTAATTTTCACTAAAAAAATTAAATTAACAAGGTGTTTCATGAAATGTGATAATTCTTTACGAGTACTGTTCCTTCTACTTAATTAGCTATAGCCTTAGGAAGGTGAGCCTGTAAGCAGGCCATCGACATGTCAGATTTTCAATTGATCAAATTGTTTAGGAGTTAAAATGTACGAAGTTGTTACTCTCTTCAATATCATTCACTTCAAGCTATAGTGACATCATCACCAATAAGATAGAATGGAGCCCAGTACCTTGGATGAACGTAGCCCTCTTTCCGTATATCCTGTATGGCTCGTTGAAGACTTGCACTGGCACTGTAACCTCTCTTCAAGAAACCGTACAAACTCACCATAAAACTAAAGGTGACAAAATCATCTAAGGCCCAGAGAGATGCTATCACAGCACGAGCTCCTGCAGCAAGAAATGCTCGGCTCGTCCCAACCAGTCCCTCGGGTTCTATCTCCCCACGACCACTATGGCAACAGCTCAGAACTACCAGCTTGGCACGAATACCAATGTTTTGTACTTCCCTCATGGTTAGGAGATAATCCTCTTCTTCCGGGATGCCTTTTTGCCTGGCTGCCTCAGAAGGTGCTAGTGCAATTTCTCCCCTTTTTGAGTCCCCATGAGCGGCAATATGGACAACGGCAACACCTTTGGCTAGACTGTTCTTGATTTGTTCTTTTGTGGCTTGAAATCCCGTTAAAGCTGTTGTTCCCAAAATTGTACTTATAAATTCAACTTCTTTTTGTGCTTTCGGAAGTGTCTCAAAAGTACGTTCTTCTCCTCTAAGCATGACTTTTCCCACAGTTGGATTTCCAATCACCAATGCGCCTTCCTCACTGTGATAGTCTGTTGGACATTCTTGCCAAGTCTTCAGTGCTGTTAATGAAGGAGCAAGTCTTATACGCTTCATTTGAAATAAAAACTTCCCGGTTCTTGGATCCCTAAGGGCTGCATAAGGTACCAGGTACAACGGTCCTTGAGGAATAATAACAACCTCTTTCTCGGTGAGACTACTCTGAACAGGAGCAATGAGAACATCAAACAGTTTCTCAAGAGGGTGGCGGTTGTCTTCCACAAAACTATTCTCTTTGGATTCCTCTGGGGAAACAGCGTTCCCGTCGTCGTGATCACGTGTCTTCTGTGTATCAAATGATCGATTTTCACAATCTATCCCCATAACTGCAACTTTAATTTCCTCGTAGGCTTTGTTTACAAGGCCTTGGATGTGTTTTTCACTCATAAATTGGGTTTTGTTGCCTACAAAGGACCTGGTACGAAATTGTTCTATTTCATGTACATGGTACGATGCAGGTTGGCTGTGCGCCATTACCCATATTAAACATCTGTATCCCATTGTATAAAATATAATGCACGACGTGCTTGATCTTCGTAGAAATTCTTGAACGTCTTTGTATTCCAATAACGGTTCAGAAAGTGCTTTACCTTCTGGACTGGAAATGGAGAACTTAGAAATGAGGAGCTCACTCAACGAACGGCCTCTTCTGATCTCACATACGAGCATTGCTTCCTGTGTACGGTCTTTCTGAATAAGAATTTCTTCCAGAACGCTGTATACAGCGCGAAGTGTCTTGAAATGGGAAATGATGTTTTCATCAAGTTTCACAAATTTTCGAGAAACTGATTGATCGCATTTTATTGCTTCTCTAAGATACATTTCGGATTTCTTGTAATAGTCTTCATAGTTGGATTCTGTGGATTCCTCTGTTAAGGTAATGCCAGAAATTGCCAGATCAAAGTATAAGTAGCCAAGATTTGCATTGGCTACAGTTTCAGTTGTCATGAGTTTTACCGCATTTGCAATCCCTAGAGACTTATCATAATAAAGGATGGCTTCTCTATGGCTATTTAAGAAGAAAAAATAACAGTCACCAAGTGCAAGGTAAGCTTTTGCTTCGCCCTCCTTGTCGTGCATCTTGTCTGTGATCTCAATGGCCTTTTCAAGACAGTTTATGGCCTCAGAAGATTTACCTGTGTAAAGAAAGACTCTTCCCAACATGATATATGCGTTTACTGTTTCTTCTTGAAATCCATTGTCCACGGATAATTCCAACAACTTTGTACAGTATTCCTGTGCTCTCTGGTAGTTACGGATCTCTAAGTATACAGATCCTAAGCAGTTAAGAACTAGTGCTTGACTCTTATGATCCTGAGTACCTACTGCAAAGCTCAACCTCTCCAGGAAAAAGGCAATGGCTTCACCACTTCGGCCAAAATATAAGTATGAGTTTTCTAGCATACGAAGCGTCATGTGTTCACCTTTTCTGTGTCCTATTTCAACTGCAACATCTAGAGCCATGTTGGAATAGTATGTAATAGTGTTAGCACTTTCCCCCATTTTCAGACAAGTGTCTGATAAACTTTGGTATGTCAGCTGTTCGCGGAATTTATTACCAGTCATCTTGTTGATATCTAAGGCCCTTTTAAAATACTCGATGGCCTTGGCGTACTCTCCTCTTAAATGAAATGCCCTCCCCAAATTCCAACACCCCAAGTCCTGAGACTTGTTACAGCTCATGGCTTCCTCTTCAAAATACTTTATGGCCTCATCATATTTCGACTGTGAAAGATAAATATTGCCTATCACACCGAGCGCGCCGACTTTCATGTCGTTGTCGCAAAGTGTTGAGGCGATTTTCAATGCTTTTTGGCAATAATCCATAGCTTGGTCTGGTTCATTTGCACATTCGCAAACATTCGCTAAGGCAATATACACTTCACCTATGCTCCTGATGCAACCCAACTCTGTAGCTACTGTCAGGGACTTGCGATATAACTTGATTGCTTCTTTGTAGTGTCCTGACTTGTAGTGGGCGAGCCCCAAGCCTATGTATATGTTGTATATGGGCCTTTTCCAATCAAACTCTGTAGCAACTGCAAAGGCCTTGCCATAGAATTCAAAGGCTTCTCCATAGTTTTCTAGCATAACATGGGAGAGTCCTAATGCAGTATAAGCTTGATTTATATGATTTTGATAACCCAACTTCGTAGCAATCATTAAGTATTTGTTATAGAACTCTATCGCCACTTTATAATTGCCTAATTCCCGGTGGGCCTTTCCTAAACCGCCATATGCTGATAGTATTATAACGAAATTCTCATTATCAATTGCATTGACATTCAAGCATTTATGGAAATATTCCATGGCCTTTTTATGCTCAGATAATCCATTGTATGCCTGACCAATGCATGCAAAACCACAGGCTTCACAGAACTCGTCCCCTGTCTTTTTAGCAATCTTCAAAAGGTTGGTGCCATGCTGAATTGCTTCATGAAACCGACCAGATTCATCGTTATGCAATGCTCCCAAACCTATATTCATGGTTGCCTTCATATTATTATTACCATGATATACTGCTAATTCAAGGCATTTCTCGTAGTACTTCATAGCCTCTGAGAAGTGCAGATTTCTGACAAGTGGATGAAGTAATTGCAGAAATGTCATTTGACACGCGGCACTCCACAACGTATCTTTCAAATAAAGGGAGATGGCAAAACATTCTATGTACATACATAGCAGCTCTTCATTCTTCAAGTTGAACAAACCAAGTGAGCCAAACAGAAGACAAACGCTGGCTAACATCCGAAGGCCTCGGACATCCATTATTTTGGTTTTCCTGTGGCAAAGGAAAAAGCACCATTTGGTTGGATATTCTGGATTGGAGATAAAATGTAAGATTGATTTGTAGTTTCCGCATTAAAGTTGCGGTTCACTCGAATACAAGCCAAACGTTTGGACAAGACTTGGCAAGAGCCCATTGCGGATTTTTAATCATTCCCTGCTCGATCTCAAACTATATTATATCATGATACGACCCTTTAAACACAAAGATGTATTTATAAAGTATATCTGTTATTTGGTTTTGACATCACTAGGTAAAAAGACACTGTGACGTGATATAAAAAAAGTAAAAAGATCAGTTTCTTTTCGGAAGAAACCTGCATTAATAAATCTGTATTTTTCCTAGAAGAATCCCAACGTTGCTCAGTTGTGTTATATGCAACAATCGCACGCTGAATGAATTTCATGGGTCAATTAAGGCCAAATGTGGGTTGTACGCATTTATTTATGGTTGCTGTCCAATATACAATATGATAAATTGATGTCATCTTAATCGTTGATGTTATTCAGATGATGTTCAAATGAATTATGCTGTATATCTGTGAAATGGAATCAAAATTGAACAGATGATTTATAAATATATTGGAAATGGGAATCGATGCGTTTACTCAATTGAAATACTTTTTTGATAAGTGATAATGGTCTATAACCAGTTGCCACATTTATCGGAAAAAATGTTTCTGTATATATATCCAAGAACATGTATTTGCTAGAAGCACTGATTCTCAACCGAGATAATCATATTCTGTGTATTTGAAAGCATAAAATCATTTAAAAAATCATCATCTATGATTCTAGATTGATAGAATTTCAACAAAAACATTCGATTTTGCTGCTGACTATAAAATGCCATACATGCCTGTGCAGAACATATTCAATGTAAAGTTCACAAACTAATTGCTTTGTTGTCTATAATATCGTATGCAACTCACCATCGAAGAACAATTTCAGAACCAAAGTTTTTGTCCATCTTTTTACGTTTAGTGAACTTCTTGTGAACGACGAGTTAATCCTAGTACTGAATAGATAAAAATAGTTTTCGCAAATGATATCGGCCAGGTCTTCTTCTTCTTCTTCTTCTTTCTGCTGTATATCAGTATTCTTGCTAACCCATTAAAAGAACAGTAATCTGATCTCACTTATTGTCTCCCAAAGAAAACAAGTTTACCATTCCTTAGCTCATTTTAAAAGAATGTGTCTATATCATTAGTAAAAGGGAAATTTGATGAATTGTTCTTGTGTGACCCCGGAAAATGTTTCGGGTCGAGAATTCCATGATTGTCAGTTCGATGCTTCAGTGTCCTAATTTATGACCACATATTTTATCCTAGAGATGAATTATTCCTCAAGACCAGTTAGTTGCCTTAATTAATTAGACGCATAAGCAATAACCAATAAATTTGGACCAAAAAACGAATATTAATTCCATACGTCATTTAATTTGGACGATGTCTAGTAAAATTGTCCAATCAATCGAAAGTCCACAACTGTCCAAATGATAAAGGAAAAACGGAAACTCGTGGGATGTCCCATTAATTACGAATTTTCTATTTCTATATGTCTGTCCTCTTATTGACACACTCTTGACGTCATAAAATGTTCAAAACTCAAGTGGAATCACGAGCGCAGCGAGACAACTCAACTCAAACAGACAACTCAGACAACTCAAAACCATCTTCAATTCGTTTTTTACAACGATTATTTGAGATAAAAGTTAAAAAATCCTTTTCAAACGGGGGCAACAGAACGAGCGCGCGCGCTGAAACGCGTCAGCAGTGTGTCTGTCCTCTTATTGACACACTCTAATCAACCAATCAGACCGCGAGATTAGTATCAAGTATTGTAAAAAAGCATTTGTCTTTCTCATAGCTGATATGTTTCTCGCTGTTTTTGAAATTTTGTTGAGATTTTGGCGGTAGTTTTGACTACATGCGTCGTAACAGACAGCGCAAATTTGTATCGTAACTTCTAAGGATTAAATTGGCGCGATACATGGTGTATGTAGTCCTCTATGACTTTTTACTGGATTAACGAAATAGGAAAAATAATTCACCTTAGATTTTTGGATTTATGACCAATTTTTCTCATCAGTAAAGCCATTTTTAAAAATCGTCTGATATCTCAAGATATTTGATCAAATTCGCAGAAAAATCATTATCGGTACAAAGTAAGGCTTGTAGACAAATGGCTGCAAATGTCTCAGAAATCGGACAAGGTTTTGATGTAAAAAGTCGCGATTGAAATTCAAGCCCAACAAACATCAATAGGTACGGGCCACTTTACTGAGTCCAGCCGACCATAAAATAAGTTCGGAATGGCTTAAAATTTACCGTGGGGGTGGGTAGAAATTATTTTTTATTTGTCAAAATGTTACTAAGGGGGTAGTAGCTGAGAAGTACTGACGCTGCCTTAGAAAGAGAGTGATTACCCGAATAGCGACATATTATAAGAGTGCTAATATTGAGTCCAACTCCAAGTTAAGTTAAATCGATGTAGTCTACAGAAAAAAACCAAGCTCATCATGAACAAGATTTTCTTTGAACTAAAAGTCAATTCCAAGTCACAGTTCATTTGTCAGTCTACACGCCACACAAGTTTTTCTTATTAACCTTGATTTTGTAAAGGTAATATTAGAATGACTTTTTTAAAAGCTTTACATGAGCAAATAAACAACTCACGACTATTATTATCAGCCTAGAGTAGCATTGACTTTATAAATATGGTGGATCCAACATACTCGATGTCCAAATACAAATCAGTAAAACCTACGGAGACATTCAGAGTCAATTCTTTAAGGCGCTGTTACACTGTGCAATTTTCTCAGCAACTTCTCTCGCAACGGTGTTGCGAAACAAGTTGCTGGAGGATTGCACAGTGTAACAGGGGTTGTCTCGCAGTTTTTTTTTTTTTTTTTTCAGTTTTGTTTTTTTTTGCGCGTAGCGTTGCATGAAGTAGAACTCAGGTCTACTTTTCGCAACGCATTGCAGCAACTTGCAATGCCATTGCACAGTGTATCACCCCTCCAGCAACTTTCCTCGCAATTTTTGAGGCACGTTTTTTGTACGAGCGCATGCGCAATTTCTCATTTCGCTCTGAGGAGCCATCTTTAATCTCGCTCCCAGCTTGCCTCGGCCCAAAATATTGCAAGTCGCTGGGGAAATTGCACAGTGTAACAGCGCCATAATTTTCTCTGCAACTTGTTTCGCTACGCCGTTGCGAGACAAGTTGCTGAGAAAATTGCACAGTGTAACAGCGACTTTAGTGCTGAACTCATATTGAATGATGTGTTGAAAGCTGAACGTTAGATCTGTAGTCCATTAAAACCACTGGCTATCAGATGAAAAAAGAAAAATATATAGTGTGAAAAATAATATTCAATTATCATTGATCTCTTTTTCTAGTTAATTGTTTATTTCCATATCGCTAGACACTATCTATACCATAATACTAGTTGCCCTTCGTGATTTTGGTTGACGTTATGCACTCATATAGCCGCGAGCAAATAGTTTAAATAGTTCGAGTAAATACTTTAAAATATTTTCCTTTACCAAGAAATAGTAGTATAATCGAAAATTAAAACGAATTTTTATTATTTTTAACACATGAAGACTGATATAGTATTCGATAAAGGTTGTGATATTCAAATTGTTTTCACATATAAGCAGTATTTGTTACCATTCTTTCAAGTTGACTGATGAAGCGCTGTATTTTCGAGAACGATCATTCGTGCACAAAACCTCGTTTCAAATCATTCCTGCTGCCTTAAGTTGTTTACCACTAAATCAGACTTCGTATTACTGGTCTTTTTTTACGAATCTTAGCTATCCAAGAAGCTAAACTAGTAAGTAACATTTGACATTGCATGTACAGACAACACTTCCAGGGGGGTTGGCTGAGAACAGCGATAAACGTTTTTAAAGAGTTCGACGTTGATTCAACCTTTATAACATCCACTTCAATTTTGTTATTGAAAGATAAATCTCTTTCGTTTAACGTTAGACCATTTTATGGTCGAAAAATGTCGATATTTTCGGCTCTTTGACGTTCGCTCGCGTGATATTCGATGATATCCTTCTCGTGAGACTGATATATTCCTGACTTGATTACGAAATCATTTGCTTTTTAAAAATTCATATGTTTTTGTTACTTCTCAGTTTTGCTGTCCCCTCAACGACTGAACAAAAATTCTATTTAACAGCAATTATTTTAATTCCAAATTAAATCCAAATTGTATCGTTTTTGACTTATTTAGTATGATCAAGACAGCTAAGGTCTCTTGTTATGATTTACGATAAGCATTTTGATTCCTGAGCAGACGAGTATTAATTGAGATAATGCACAAAATTGAAAGCAATCTTTTTTACTTTCAAGTCAAATGTGACATAAAAATGAGTGTCTGATAAATAATATGTATGTGATGTTGGATAAACAAATTGCCGTCCCAGCGCGAGCTGATGATTTTGCCAATCTAATAAACATGAATATAGGCAATATATAAATATAGTAAATATTGATATTTTTGGCCATAAAACTGCATAACAGTACTGCTATGATATTTCCTTAGCTGAAAATATATTTTCCATATGTATCTTGTACAGCTTACTTAAGAGATTCCTTCGATGCATTTGAGCTAAAAGAAATATTTATATTTGGCATCTCATATAATGATGTATATTTCAAACTTGTAACCTTGTGGAGATTGATTGTATATGAGACAAATTTTGTCCTTGTTTACTTTTCAGAGGAGGTAAAGAAATGGAAATGTCAGTGAGCGAACATGTGAGTTATTTTTGATGTTAATAATATATTAATGCTATTAAGAATAAAATGATTAATGGCGTATACAAAACCCGTCATGCAGTAATTGCCTTCCCGTTCAATATGTCTGACAAAACAATAGTTCTCTCTTTGCTAAATCAAAACATTTTTGTTCTTCAAACTTTATCAGAAAGACATCATAATGATTACCAGTCTACTGGTAAGTTGACAGCTATAATAACTTGCTGTTATTGTTTTTCCGATTTTGTATCAACAATGTTCAAAAACAGAAAAAAAAATACTTCTTCCTCATTGCTTAAAGTATTTGACATATTCTAAACAAATGCAAAGCATTCAAAATCAAATTTGCCAAAAAAGCAATGATTAGTATTCTGTACGATGACACTTATTTATGGAAAATTCTATAGAATAATTTACGTTATGCTTCAACCCCTAAGAAAAATGGAAAATATTGTATTGACGTCTTGTACAAGGAAGGACGTCACTAGACCGCTTCTATAGATACCGTGATATACTATAATAATCGTAGTGCTTTGAAGCAAAGAGTTAAACAAACAAACAGTGCAATTACTTACAAGTGATCATGTGTACAAACACTATTTATTAATAAACAATATACACTTATGTCAAAAGAGGCTGTGGGACGAATTGCAAATGGTAGATCGGTAAACTGTACAACAGGCGATTAAAAGACCAGATGCTAAGCCTAGGCTCAGATTTCAGCCGTCAGGGATTCGTGCCGGCCCGCGATACGCCGGCACGAATTTCTGACGGCTGAAATCTGAGCCTATGCTAAGCCCTGATTTTCACAAGGGACGAAGGCAGAACCAGCAGGAACAACATACGAAGACTCACTCAGTGATGCACTACTTCTTTTATCGCACCTTAGTGAGAAATGAACCAATGAGTCTACGTATGTTCGGCTATAATCTATTACACATGTGCAGATACTACCCATGATCCCTGGCTCATACAAAGCTTATTTGAAGCTAGACGTTTCGATTCGAATTACGCTTATCAATAATCTAAGAAGAAACGCTCAACTCGAGTATTCGGCCCTCTGGGTAGCCTGATCGATTATCAAACGGTCGGAGATCGGTCGTTGCTTATCCTCTGACACCAGGCCTATAGGTGACATAAGCCAAAGCCTACATTTTCTGTAACATTTTTAACACCTAATTTGATTTGTCTTTGTAGCTGGCACCAGCAAGTGAGCCTGGAGATTTGTCAAAGTACAAGTTTACCGAGTACACAGCGGACTATTACTCTGACGAGTCGCCTCGCTCACATAAGAGAGGTTCTCTACGTAGACCCCTGCATTCTAGAACCACTGAAGAGAACTATGAGGTAAAATAAGCTCAAGCCACTGTTACACCCTGCAGTATATTTTCTGCAAATGGTCTCGAATAAAGATAGCCCCAAGCATGATGACATTTTGTCTTCCGCAAAATCATTGCAAGACATGTGCTGACAATCGTTGGGAGAAGTAGAACTTGATTCTACTTTTAGCATGCAACAATTGCGTGCGGCATCTTGTCTTGCAACGCCTTTGCTGAGGTCAATTGCAGAAACAACTGTATGTGAAGGTGCTCTCCTTGTAATGGCCGACATTTACCAACAAGTAGACGTTAGTCTGTTTTCGGAAAAGAACACGAAATAGCTGTCCACTGAATCTACTTTCACTCTCAAATGGGTACAAGATACTGTTATATGTTTTGGGGCGACCATCTTCTGGATATGAAATCTAGAGCTGTGAATTTAGATCACTCATCGCCAATCGATACCTTTTTATCGATTTTATGATAGTTTACTTCATGGTAATCTTGTCTATATTGTTCTAGGCTTCCCTTACAATATTTCACGTGATCCAAAGGTTTATGATGGATTTACCAGAACCAAAGAACACTGATCCCACTGAAGAGGTAAAAACCAACATTCCATACCATCACTGATGCAATATAAAACACGCAGATAAAGGGCGCGAGGCTTTGACGATCGAGCACTTCTCATTCTTTTACATGTACTCTACAAACTTTTGTCCGTGATGTGTTAGCAGCGTTAGCCAGCACAATTTATAACGCAAATATCTGAAATTGTGAGCATTTGAAAAAAATAATTGTTAGACCAAAGCAAAGAATGAATCATATTGATTGTGGTTGTGTTCTGTCATAGGATACTGTGTTTATGAGAACTCTGGCACGTAAGCACGAACATGGTGAAAGCGGTTCTACTTTTAAACGTAAAATTGAATCAGTGAAGGTAAGTGTTTGGAAATTTCCTTGCTCATCCATCGCCAATAATAACTCAAGTCACACTCAATCTCTATTCCCACATTACAGAGCAATATACACCTTGTTCCATAGCCGTGACTTGCCCATTTTTTACGTTTCACTTCTTGCTTGGGTGTTAAGTGTTAGCCTATTTGGTTCTGTTGAAGGAATCTGAACGTGAATCTTATCGATCTCTATCCTCTATGCACTTTGCAGACGACCACGCTGATTCCGCTGTTGCCAAAAAAACAAAATTAAGAATTTTGCAAGAAAATTTGTTCAGAAGAAACAGGAAATACGCACACATGCTCTGCAGATCTAGAGTACGCATGGATTGATCAGAACACATAAGTGATAAAATTAAAGAGGCGCGGCTGAGTGCTTTTCAACGTTTCTCGAGTGTTCTGAACAATCGTCGAGTGTTCTAAATTTGCACACAACACAGCGGACAATTTTGCCTTCTTTTAATATAAAAATTAGGTACTACCTAATAGCGGAGCTCCCATTTAAATATAATAATAATTTTAAATACTTTGTTTTATTTTGACGTTTTTGATTCAAATGAATTGGGCTTGCTGTGGTAATAGGCAAACAAATATTGCATTTTGTTGTAAAAGTTGAAATAAAGACTATAGATCAAGCTTTATTTCTTGCCCTTCAGTCTCCTGAGAATTATAAGGCTTTCAACTCAGTGACCATAGTGATATTTATTCAGATATTTGTGTCAGATTTTATAATTGACTTAGTAGTAGTGCTTCATAATTCTCAGAAATAGGATGCAAAAATCCCTCAAACTGATTTCATTCACATAAATACTGAACCTAATTCAACATCCTTCAATTAAACAATTAGACATTGCAGAAAATTATATTTAGATTTTTCTGTCTTGACAGTATTGTGGCATCTTGGTTTTTTTTTATTATGTAGAGTAGAATGACACTGATAAATAGTTGTCTTTACACGAAACAAGAATTCTCTCTTCCAGGTTACACTAATCATGACTTTAGATGAAATTGTAAAACAACTCAAAACAACTACTACCTAAAAGCAAAGCTCCAATTTCAATTTTAATTTTTTTATGTTCTTGATTCAAATGAATTGGGCTTCCTGTGGTAATTGAAAAAGTTGAAATGAAGATTATTTAAAAAGCATTTTTAAAATAAGTTTTGGTTTTGGTTTGTATATTGTATGGGCTTGTATGTTCAGTGACCTTTGTTACAGTAAATTTTAATATTCAGATTCACTGTCAGATTTCATAACTGACTTTGTAAGGGTTCATAATTTTCAGAAATAGAAAGCAAAATCTCCAAAACATTTTTTTAAATTGATACAAGTAATTAAACCTTTTCGACATCCTGAATATTACAGAACAACATATATTGATTTGTCTGTCTTCACTATATTTGTGACATCTTGTTTTTTGTGGTTGTTGTTGTTATTTTGTTTTGTTATTTAATGTAGAAAAGAATGACACACTAGCTAGGCGAATACTTGTCTCCCACTTTTCTCTTCCAGATTACACTGATAATACAATTTAAAGTGATTATAAAAACAGCTAATTGAAATAACAAGAAAACAAGGAATTAAGCATTTTCAGTCTGTATTTAAGGCTTCACAGGGCTCACTGAGCAACTTCATCCAGATGAATAAAGTATAAAAACAATTCTAGTTTGCATGGCAAAATTCCTTCTTTTTTTCCTGTCAATTGTTTCATTAAATTCCAGACCAAAACTTGAGCTGTATTTACACATTAGTGGGGTTGAAATAAGTTCAAAATCAATTTTTTTACTAATTTTATTATTATTAGAACTAGTGCAAAAAGTTCACCGTAAAACAAAATGTCGTTGTACATTATTTTCATGTAAGGCTTGATCGAGTGTTTCTTTAAACTTGGCCACAGTTCAACGTGCATAAAAGGTTTTTTTTAAGTCATCAATCCCAAATCAAAGATAAAAGATCAAATATAGGTACAAAAGACTTTTTGATATCATTTTCTGGCCAGGGTCTTTACCTTGAAGTGCTTTCCTTGTTGTCTTTTCGAAGCATACTGGTCCTTGTTTCACGCTCAATGCAGACGATTCTTGATTTATTTCCAACTTTGGCTAGATTTTTAAGCAGCTTTATTGAAGGCATCTTCACGAAACGAAGAATACACGATCCTCAATGACTTATTCATTATGAGGAATTTTTTTAAACTACGAATCCAACTAAAAAGTCGTCCAACTTTGAAAATATCCTCTGTGTCTTTCGTCTTTCGAGCAGTTTTTGAAACGACACCAGGCCCGAAAAAAATTCAAACGTACGGTTTTTTTCGCTTTAACCTGTCAAGATTGGCACAGATTAATGTTCATCAAAATCGCTAAATTTTTACGAGGTTTCGAGAATACTACTTTTAAGCTTTGCAAGTTAAAACTGCAAGGAAACTTGTAAATTTTCAGTTTTCAAAGTGTCAGCGCGCGTCAAGTTGGCGCCAAAAAGCAATCAGCCAATCAGCATCGCGATGTACACGGACGTATGTACGGACGTATGTATGTATGTATGTATGTATGTACGGACGGACGTACAGCCGTTGGGCTCCCTGTGTGTCCATGAAAAATCAACTCGATGGGTTACCATTTTTTCTTAGGTATGGTGCTCCGCTCGCGCGGGCCTTCGGCCCGCGCGGGAGCTCCGCTATAAATACCACACTGTTTTCAAGCAAACTCAAAATTGATTTACTGAAACGCGTTAACGTGCGCACGTGCTGTGTGTATATTTAGAGTTCGTAGTATACACGTCCTTGGGTCATTGAGAGCGCGCGTTTATGATGGTTATTATATAAAATCTTCTTCATATCTCGGAAGCAATGTGCGTTTTGTTGCTTACAAACTGGCTATGAGTAAATGAAGTTTTAAGCCATCGACATTAACACATAATGATTACGTACTTTAGACACCAGGTTGGACGAGCCTTCCACCTCTGTCAAACATGGCCAAACCTACGACCAACATCGAGAAAGTTCGCTTTATTTGTAGCTATGGAATTTACTGCCCAGAGTTGAGGTAAATCCATTTCATTTATACGATAAATATTTGAGAAAAAGGACTGACTCAGTATACTATTATATGTTTCATATTCAGCAAAACCTGAAAATTGAGGTATAAGCGCAGCGTGTCACGCATTGACGCGTTGCCAAGTTCTTGGGCTATCTTTAAACCTGCCTAGCACCTCAATCGCTGAATTTTGGAATATTTGCCATTTCAATTTGATACTAGCGCGCCGAAGTTGTATACGACTCAATACCCGAAGGAGACCGAAACGAGTTCTAAAAATAGCCCGATTGCAGCCCATCACGTCGCATTTGGCTACTTTAAGGACGAACACGGAGCTATGATCTCTCAGAGCTGAAACAATAGGCCTTTTACATCAATCAGTCATATGGTAAAAAGTCTACCATACTGGATGGTAAAATGACACACGGGAGCTTGACTGGTTGGAATCCTTTTGTTTTGGAGGTGGTCACATTCCTTTGCCATCCAATATGGCAGATTTTTGTACCATGTGACCAGTTGATGCAAAAGGCCTATTAACGTAGCTGTGATAAAGTTTTATCTTGAGTAGTTGTTATATCGTGTAATTATTGCAGGGACGAAATCTACAACCAGCTATGCGTACAGCTTACTGACAACCCATCAAACACAAGCAAGTCACGTGGATGGATTCTTATGGCCTTGTGTCTTTCCTGCTTTCTCCCGTCTGAAAAGGTACGCTTTTGCATTTTACACCGTTAATTAGTGAAACTTCATCTCCATTACTGCTAAGTTTTTACTTTATTTTATTGTTGCTAATCTTCCCATAAATGTAATTTCGCGAAGAGGCTCGTTCCGCGAGACAGTGCTTGTTTCAGATTATCGCCACACTCCAGACGGGCTATCTTTAGTTGTGCGTTGTCCTTTGCTATTGTATCACACATGAAAGCAACCTACTGTGTACCTTGAAGTGTAAAGTTATACGTTGTCGGTGCAACAGTTACCATATTTACTCGAATAAACGCCTCCCCCGAATATAAGCGCCTCTCCCGAATAGGCGCCCCCCTTTGGACAAAAAAAATAATTAATGAGCGCCTCCCCCGAATAAGAGCCCCGTTTTAGACGTGAAAAATTTAATAAGCGCCGGGGCGCTTATTCGAGTAAATACGATATAGGCAAAAGATGTACCGTCAAACGGCCTTAACGAAACAAAGCTGGATAATGATTGATCTATTATCTAAGGGCCTGTTCACACCTGAGTGATAAATGCGCTACTGAGTCTGTGTATGTTGCTTGCGCTTATGCTTATGTCGCTAGTGTGAACGGTCTTAATGAATATTGTAATCATTAGATAAATATTGTTGTTTAGAAGATTTTATCGTCCAGGATCCGGTTGTTCGAAGGGCGATTAGAGTTAATCCTGGGTTAAAGTGAATGGTTTTCTTTAGATTTAATCCTGGGTTAACGCTAATCGTCTTTCGAACAACCGAGCCCTGAGTGATAGGCTTTAAGTAGAGAATATAATCACGAATTATATTTGTTTTGCTATTTTTGTTGTTAACAACAAACAAACAAACCAACGAACAACAACAACAACATTAACAAGGCAGGACCCGCCTGGATACCAGCGTAGTTGCTACTCTGCTAAAATAAAGTCTATCTTATCTTATCGGGCCATAGATTAAAATCTGACAATAAATACTCACAAATAAATATCTTATCTGAAAAGCTTACCATTCGTTTATATTGATTTTTGTTAGTTTTACAACTTTCTGTGGAATTTCTTACGCAAAGGCCCAGATGGCTACAGTGATTATTGTCTGAAGAAACTACAAAGGACCCGCGCTGTTGGAGGTCGAAAACTTGCACCATCCTTACTAGAACTTCAGGTTAATTCATTTGTGAAAACCTTTTGATCATGTTTGATATTATAAGGCGTATTTTGTGTCAGAATAGCTTATTTCTCATAGACTTGGCAAATCCAATTTCAAATCTTACACTTGCAGATACAAGCGCGAAGAAAAAGTCGACAGCGTGCGCGCATGTCTCGATTGCTTTGGACTCTTTCTCGTACACGTAAATGTACGATTTGAGAACGGGGAAAAAATTAACAAGCGATTTTATTTTTCGTAAAATTTTGCGCTCATTTTGAATTCGGCTCTAGCCTTACTGACGCATTAGACTTTGGTGGAAGGGTGTGAGCATAAGATCCAAACATTTAGATCTCAGCGCGAATGAAAACGTGTAAAAACATCGAAAATTGATGTCGGTCTGGTGTCAGAATAATAGTCATAGTTCGTCAATGACAGCGAAAAATCACTCTGATATGATCATTATAAGAAAAACACAATATAGCTCTTCTTGACTCAGATTACTCATGTGATATCGTTCAACGTTTTTCGTGTTTGAAATGGTTTTACATTTACTGTTTTGTTTAATGTCCAGGCCGCTAAGGTAGAAGGCAAAATCATGCTTCCAGTCACTACAATGGATGCTGTAACCCACGAATACG
The DNA here is from genome assembly GCA_029948255.1 of Telmatactis stephensoni. Taxonomy (NCBI): domain Eukaryota; kingdom Metazoa; phylum Cnidaria; class Anthozoa; order Actiniaria; family Isophelliidae; genus Telmatactis; species Telmatactis stephensoni. The sequence goes on from JALIZF010001427.1 coordinate 178,278, forward strand.
AGGTAGATTCTTCAACTACATGTGAAGAATTACTCTTGGAGTTAAAGAAGAAGTTAAACTTGAAGAGTATTTTTGGATTCTCGGTCTTTGCAAAGCAGTTTGATCAGGTAACTAGGTCTGGAAGATTTAGTAAGGAAAAAGTGAAAGACACTTCCCGTCCCCAACAGCTTCTTCTCTGATCTGATCTGAAGGTGTTTGAAAGTATTTCTTATTGTATTTTGTAGGTTTTTAACTGGGGTTGTAGCACCGACATTGTATTGGATGTGATTTCGTTATGTGAACAGTACGCTATCCATAAGGTACGGCACTATTACAATAGAGCGGTTTTCCTATGAGTGGGAAACCTACCGCGCCGTACCGTGACCGTGTCAGTACCGGAATGTATAAAAACACTTCAAAATTCCTGCCGTAACTGTACCGTGCGGTGACCGTTTCCCAGTCATAGGAAATCTGCTCTAATGACTGTGATCGGAATGACGTCGTTTCTTGCCATGTTGTACGCACCAGCAGAATAGCAGAACATTGCACGGACCGTTCACAAATTGTATGTAGTATTTTAAAAAATATTTGAAATATTATGCGCGCGTTTATTAGCTAGTTACTGTTTTATAGGACCATGAAACATGGCTCGCACTAAAACGTCCAAATATATCTTATAAAAGTAATATAAAACGATCGCTTATGTCTCTGTACTTTGATATAAACACTCTGGAAGTTTAGTGTAGAGAACTCGGAATGCAAGAGAACTTTCGGCTACGCATCGCGTGTTGCTGAGCTTGCTCTTTTCTTCTTGTTAAAAATATCAGAGACACGTTCGAGCGTTTTATATTGCTTAATAAAGTAAAGATACGTCTATGTCTGCGGCATTTCAGACTTGATGTTTGTCATTAAAATTAACTCTATGTGACGTACCCAAAATCACATTTTTGCGCACAATGTTGAACGAAATTAACATCATCTTACCGGGTTCTTTTATTACTGGCAATATGTGTTTTATGAACATCGTAATGACAAAATAGTCAAAGAATACACGTATTGAAACAGATAGCTTTTGTATACAAATGTTAGCGACTTTTCAGTACGGCACATCTAATTCCAAAATCAAGAACCTGCACGCATTTGTGAACGTCAGTGAAAGTGTCATATCTCAAACTAATGCATCTGTATACGAAAAGTTAAGTTACTGGATCGCGCGGTCTTTAGATTTAACACCTTTTTGAGTTAGTATTAGAAGTGAGGTTGTTTACACGCGATAGTACTCCGAACAAACACTGCGTATGTATTTTTATATTTTTAAACCTTTTAATAGAATGTCCCAGATGAAGACCGAAACAACTGGAGCATATTTGTTCGTAAAGACGTCTTCCTGTCCAGTTACAATGCTGGTAATGACCAAGTGGGGACTAACCTTATTTACGCACAAATCATGGGTGGTGTTCATGTTGGGGAATATCGCTGTAATGATGTAAGTAAATATAAAACGATCGCTTATGTCTCTGTACTGTGACATAAACACTCTGGAAGATGTAGAGCACTCGAAAAGCAATTCCAAGAGAAACACTCGGCTACGCCTCGTGTTCCCAATCTTGCTTTTCGAGTGCTCTACATCTTCCATCGTGTTTATATTACAGTACAGAGACATGCGCGCGCGCTTTATATTGCTTAATTTTTGCATGATATATCTATGAAAACTTTACTTTACGGGCCGCACAGTTTGGTGATGGTACGTGTTACCGTGCTGACGCTGTTTCTGTACGCGTCGAATTATCCTCAGCTGTTCATTAGAACGCACTTGGGATCGATGATATGTGCGATACGTGCCTCAACCATGATAGCTTATGGTGGTGGTGATGATGATAATGATGATGACGATGATGGGAAACTCCCAAGAAAAAGCTTTAAGAAGCTCACTGGCATAAAACTAAAGTTGTAACATTAAAAGGCATTATTTATTTTCCAGCAGGATGAATTGGCAGAGCTCTTGGCCGAACGATACTACATTGAATATGGTAAAGAGATGAACGATGACAATCTTGGAAAACTGATGGAAAATGGCGCACCTGAAGATGAGTCGACCCAAGAACACATGCAATTGGCCACGCTGATACGAAAGCACTTTGAAACGGTATCTACTGACCAAAGATAACTGTGCGCACATTGTTAGCAATGGGATTTTCTGCATACTTTTCTTTACTTGTCTCTTTTCTCCTTACAATTTATTCAGTACAAATCTAGGGTATCCTGAGTACAAGTCTGGTTAACTTCTTTCGTGGAGACCGAAAAAAAGAACCGTTAACCCTAGTTACTAGAGTATCTTGGTCTTACTTTTTTGAATGTTATTGTTGCATATTTTGTTGTTTAACAAATAGGTTCAATTTTCCGTGCGTCTATACTTTGACAGATGCGCTGATGACTTCAGAATGAGGTACGCGTGAACAAAAAGGACGCTACGGAACGAAGACGAGTGTCATCACTATTGTTCTAGCTATATTTTTACGTCTTCTTTGAATCTGTTGGAGTATAGATGCACGGGAAAATGGAATCTATTTGTTTTGTATCGTTTTCGAGGAAACATTTCAACAAAATCAGCAGAATTCCTAGTGCTGCGACACAAATTAAAAAATGGTAGAAACATTTGTCGTACTGATGCAATTACTTTTTTTCGATGTATTCATGTTAGACACCAAGCATCACAAGATCAGCTGAACCAGATATTGTCAAGCAAGAAATTGTCAATTTTGCCAAGTCCAAACAAGCTTGGTCGAAAAACTTCTCGAGGATTTTCAACGCCACTCTTATTTCTGGTCCAAAGATTCCACGAGGAGACGTTCGTGTGTTTTTCCACAGTAATGGTGTGGATTTGCTTTCTACTGCGAAGAAAGGAAAAGAAGCTTTCTTCTTGAACATTGGTTTTCAACACATTGCGAGTATTACAAATGACAGGTAGGTATCTACATCATCAGCTCTGATATAAAGCGTGCTTTGAAAGAAAGAAAGAGAGGAAAAGAAGCTTTCTTCTTGAACATTGGTTTTCAACACATTGCGAGTATTACAAATGACAGGTAGGTATCTACATCATCAGCTCTGATATAAAGCGTGCTTTGATTGGCCAAAGGACGAGTCTCGCACTGATATAACGTGTGCTCTGATTGGCTACTGATATATGCGTGTTTTGATTGGTCAAAGAACAAGACTCTGATATGCTTTGGTTGGCCAAAGAACGAAACTCTCCGTGATATAACGTGCATTTCGATTGACCAAAAGACGAGCAGACTGATATAACGCAGGCTTTGATTGGTCAAAGGACGAGTCTGGTGCAGATAGCACGCGCGTGTGCACCGTGTTTCAAATTGTAAACTCGCATGCAACCAACATATCGCAAACTAGCTATTAATGCTTGATGATTTCAGCCCCGAATACATGAAAAACAAGCGTGGTGGTCGCCATGATACAAGCTTCTACATTACAATCAAAACAAAGACCAAATCTACCTACACTTTGACATCCATTGGAGCCAAGGAAATGAATAAACTTGGGAAAGAACTAATGGAAGACTTCCACGACGCCTACTAGATTGCTTTGGTTTCAATCTGACATGAAGTTTTATATATTAAAAACTAAAACCCGAAAACCTCGCTATCTCGAACACAAACCCACTTCCTTTGAGTCATTTTTTCAGTTAATCACTATCTGTTATCTCGAAACCCCACGATCTTGAACAATATTAAGCTTCCCTTCGGAGTTAATTCGAGTTAGCGATGAAGTTCTACTGTACTTTCAAAGTTGAATGTAAAATTAATACATTGTGTGCAATGTGTCAACCTTACATTAAACATTTGAAAGTATCCCAAGAAAAATGGCCGTTTTCACACTCATATTTAATGCGTATTTAATCGTCTTTTTACCAGATGATTTCCCCATGTCGTCTTTTTCTTCTAGACAGACAAATCGTTAAAAACACGACTTAAAATCGCACTTAGGCCCTGTCCACACGGAGACGTTGTCATCTGTAAATGTTTAAACGTTTGAGCGTTTACATGTCTCGTCCACACGAAAACGCTGGCGTTTTCACTGTAAACGCTTATTTTTGAAAACGCCTTTCAAAGTGACTATATTCGTAAACGCTCATCTATCGTTTTCGTGTAAATAGAGACCTTTAGTCGTTTACATTTAATCGTTTACAAAGCGTTTCCATGTGGACGGGGCCTTAGACGACGTGTGAGACATTGTCATGGAAGGAACTACACAGTGGGATATAAATTTCTTCTTGCGAGAAAGTAAAGCATGGGATTCCTGAAAAATGCTGAGCACCTCAATGTGTAATAATCTACTAAAGTAATTGGAAACAATAAAAATCTTATACTTCTGATGCTATAATTGAGCACATTTGCCAACATTCCTCACCAGTTCTGTACTTTCGGCCGAATAATAGGTGTTTCGTGTAGATGGCATGACTTGAGAGATAGAGAGGACTGAAAAGAGCAGTAATTGATGCTCAAACACACGGTACGTCAGTAACTAAATCAGTATATACCATTAAATACTTTCTTCAGTATTTTAAACATTTGATAATGTCATATATAGATGTAAAATACCTAAAGAATTTAGTCATTGATTGAATGAACAATTATCGTTCTTTAATGAAGATAAAACCGCTTATTGTTAGAACAAATTGTCTTTTATTCATAGCGCTTTGTATTTTATTTATAGCACGCGCATACACTATAAAGCCTGGTTGACACTAGCGACTCAAGCATACTGAGCGCAAGCAACATTAACGCAGACTCAACATCCCATCTATCACAAAGGTACGCAAAAAGACAAACTGTTGATGAGCAGTGCACTACTGAGTCTGCGTATGTTGCTTGCGCTTATGCTTATGTCGCTAGTGAGCGACCAGGCATTAAGCATAAGCAACATACGCAGACTCAGTAGCGCATTTATCACTTAGGTGTGAGAAAAAAACAAAGTTAATGAGCAGTACGCTATTGAGTCTGCGTATGTTGATGCTTTTTTAGAGATGTTTTTTTATTGTATGTCTTAGAGAATCATTAGAAGCCCTGCTTCAACGAAAACAACAACAACAATAACAAAAAACTAAATAAATAAATAAAAAGTCCTTTTTGGTAGAGATACATTAATACAATTGCTGGGTTTCAAACATATCCTTAGTTTGTCAGACAAGACTGAGGGATAAGTACACTTTATGAGAAAAAATAAGAATATTATTGAACTATGGCACCAAACTCGCAAAGTGTATCCTCAGTTTTAGAATGAATTAAGATATAAAGAAGTGGTAGCCATGTTGGATGAATAAACAGCAGACACTATACTACATGGATAAGTTTTATCCCAGTTCATCACATGAAGGACGAATTTCAGCGCGCGGGATGAAAAGACATTCATGTCTTTACTGGTAGAAAAGACTCATGTAAACACAAATCAATTCCTGTTCCAGTTTCCAAGTTAGGGGGTGTTTACATGACACTAGGACCATCCCGGCTAAGCACTAGGATCATCCTAGCCGGCGAATCATCCTACCTGCTATACACTGCATTCTGTTCAGTAGGATGATCCTCTAGTACCCGAAGGGAAGACACAAATTTCCACGTAAACAGAACGCAGTAAATGTATAGCAGTTATGATGATCCTAGTGCAAGGATGATCCTAGTGCCATGTAAACATCCCCTTAAAGTCTCGCAAGAATATTATGTCTGAAACTCGTCGCGTGACATCTCAGCAAGGAATGAAAATCGCCAGTGTAAACGTACCCTAATGATAAATCAACCAAGATGGTTGCCATTAGATCACTTGTATTGTGTAGACCTGGAGTGCTTACCATTTACCCGCGGAAAACCCCTGAATTCAAGTTGGAAAAACAAATGGTATGGCGTGCGAAAACTCGGTCTCCCGTTGGAGATAATCCACTTTTTCCGCTCTCTTCGGTTCTGGTAGGCGCGTGTTCCATTTGTGTTCACACAGGGCTGATTTGTCTCGTCAGTATTTTAAATCTCCAGTTTGTCTATTTTTTATATATTTTCATTTTTATGGTGCATCGCTGGCGATATTAGAGCCTCTGGTACTTACTTAAGCCTGGTTCACACTAGCGTCGTAAGCGTCGGAATCGCAATCGCAATCAGAATCGCAAGAAGCTTACGATCTAGTGTGAATCAAAACAACACAATCAAAATCGTAAGTCTCGGTTTCGTGCTCGTTCCTATGGCGTTGGCGTTAACGAAGACCACCTACTTCTTTTGGGCTTTTTGCTCGTTATTTTGATCATGAGACGCCGACGACAATCAAGAGCAAAAAATGGCTGGGTGAAAACGGTACACTCAAAGCGAAAAATTTACCGCGAATATTGGAATAGTCTGGTGAGAGAAATGAAAACCCAAGATAGGATAATGTTTATGTGAGTAGGATTGTGTTGTTTTATATGATTTGATTTTCTTCCATCAATATTTTCCGCCTTTGTTATTCACTTTGTTTAATTCTATATTCATTTGATGAGTTCTGTCATTGGTCAAATCGTCCGACTCCGATTCTGACCCTTTGGTTCACACTAGATCGTAAGTGTCATAATCGGAATCGGAAGAAAAACAAACTCTTCTGATCCTTCCAATTCCGATTCCGTCGCCCTTCTGCTTCCGATTGTGACTCCGATTATTAGTTCACACTGGTCATAAGCGCCTCTTACGATTCCGATTCCGACTCCGACTCCGATTCCGATTCCGACGCTGGTGTGAACCAGGCTTTAGTAGCGAGGATGTCGTGTGTTTAGTCTGGTCACGCAACAAGGCGAGGGAGGCGTTGCGTAACGACATTATACACAACTGCAAAGGAGACTAGACAAAGTACCAATATTGATCTAGTTTGTCCATTGTATAAGTGCAACGTCCATACCTATGTGCCGTTGGCTTTCCATAATAAGCCTTTAGCATTATGACGTTTCATACCTCTCTCTATCCCCTCAATCCTTTTGGAGTATCTATTGTTCATCAATTTAAGAATATAGAGTTTGTATTCTCCAGGGATTTTTAAATTTGAATATGAAAGATTATTGAAGAGTATTATGGTATAGATAGAGGTATGGAACGCCATAAAGGCGTATACGTCATAGGTAATATTTTGGCTATCACGTGACTTAGTGACTGTGTTCCTAATATGGCTAATTGATCGACTCTTGACATTTCATAGTATGAGAGGCATTTATTTTTCTCTGTTATGGACGTCATAGTGTAAAGAGAAAATGAGAGAAAAAATAATTCTGAATAATAGATACTACGAGTACCCTCCACAAGGTTTAAAGCCCATTTTTGACAAGAAAATGAAGTTCTCTTTTAGTTTCAAAACTTTTGTTTTTGTTCGATGTGTCAACAGTTTTACAAGAAGTAAAGAAACCAAATCCAGTCAAGTTTTTGTTAGCTTTGCTATTATAAGAGCGTGACATCAAGCCAGCGCCCTCTCATTTATGTGAATTCATTCTAATCGGCTCATTGGGTTCTTGAATACCTCCATTCATTGTCTGTTGTATGGATTCACACAAAATAGAGTTTGGAATTCATGCAAAATTAATGTCCATCGCTAGGGATCTAACATGAAGCGATCTTCATTTCAAACTACTACGATAAAAATCAGAATGTTCAATAAAAATAATTTGTTTTAGTAGTTTTGGTTACTTTAAGATTTATTCAATCACTTGAAACTTGAGAGAGCTTAGATACGCTTCGACAGATACATGAGTAACAAAACACCCCCTGTCTACCCTACACCGTAGACCACACATCCAGCCTCGATCGTGTGTTCACTACTTTCAAACTTTTGCAAGGCTTCGATTGCAAACAAAATTTCCCATACAGTAGAACAAACCTTGAAGTATTATATTTATCTTAAAGGAAAGCCAGATAGGAAAGTTTTTGTATTTCTAGATGTGTTGATGGGTTAAAACGAGTCGATAAGGACGCCATGCTTGAATGAGGATTGTCTTTATGGGACAAATTTCCATATTTCGAGAACTTTGAGGTACGTTCTTCGTCCATCTACTTGTATTTTCGAATTATTTTCTTCCAGTAATTTTATCGTTGAGTTAGGAGAAATACTAATAAGCCGCCATTAGAATAAGGCGAGTAATATGTTTATAACTTATTCATATAAGATATATTTCCTAGATCTAAGAAGTTATACCCAAGCTTTATAATCATTGCTTATTTCACGATATAACTTAATTTTTACATGACCTTTCTAAATATTGTTCTTCTTCGTTATTTCCTTATTTAGGTGTCCTGTAGGATTTTATTTATCTAGAAATCAAGATGGTCATAGTCACTAAGGTGAGTCGTTGCTATCGATTCAAATTTTGAGTCGACGATTGTTTATATCTTGGCAAAGGCCGGTTGGTAATCCATCGACAGTTTGTCAAATCGAGTTGGCGGATTTTATGGGATTTATCATCTTAAATCTCAAATATATCGCATTAAAAATGAAGTGAATTCACCATGTAGAGTCCATTTTCGACGCATTTAGGATGTAATTTATATATTTTAAAGAATCTAAAAGTTTCTGACATCTGTTATGGCTAAAAATATCGCTGGAGATCATTCAGTAAGCTATTTGCTAGGATTTTACGGTATTCGTAGCAGTTGTGTTATTATTTTTCCTTTACATCATCAGCTTTTTGACTTAAAGAACATTATTTCATTTCGACCCTTGCTGAGTTTTAGAATAAATCACGTTTGATTTGAAATCAATTTTAAAATTTTTTCCTTCGGCTATTGGGTCATGGGGTCAAAATGGAACACAGAAAAAAATATTTGTCTATTTGATATGCAATTTTTAGGAGAAGAGCTTGTCAATAATGCTCTTATCATAAGCAGTTTACTTAATAAATGATGTTATGTTGAAGAGTGTGAGTCAGCATTTGACCAAAGAAGGCATGTTGAAGTCTAGCCACTAGCTGGGCGGCCACTAGAATTTATGCATGGGTTCTTTTGGTTCCACTCAAGAAACTTGAATTTTGATAATAATATTATTGTTGTATTACCACAAACTCTGATATGATAGCTTATAATAGAATTAACAATGATTCCACATGAGATACTTAATCAAGCATTTCACCTTCAATTAATTTTGATTGATTTATATAACCATTATTAACAGATTTGAGTTTGGGTAGTTTTGAGTTTATAATCATTTTATGCTGTGGCTAAATATTTACAATTTTATAAATTCTGCAATTGTTCATGGATGACTTTAAAGATAATATACATGTACATGTACAAAACTTTTTAAGGCTAAATTACACGGCATGATATGTTGGCCTGATTTTTGATAAGCTTCTTTCGGGAAAAGAGAGAAATCAGCCCAATTCTGCAAAAATCTGTTGCAGTGTAACAGATTTTTCTCATGTCGGGCTGATTGTTTGTATGAAAAAGGAGTGCTAAAAACAATAAAACTCAAATTGGGCCGACATGTCGTACCATGTAAATCAGCCTTTATACAGGTGTACAATGTGAACAATATACGATTGAGGTTTGGGCTACCTGTGCCTCATCTTTTGTTTGGATTTCCTGTGTCTATAGCCTTTATTATTTGATTTTTTTTGTTAACTTCGAAAGTAATTATAATGCCTAATAATAATAGATGCTGTTCAACTAGCTGTGAGTTTATAAGAATAAACTAAATATTACAATATTCAAGATAAAAGTGAAGGAAGGGATAAATACCGAGAACCGAGGCTTTTAGCCATATACATCCCGAGGGCCGTAGGCCCGAGGGATGTATATGGATAAAAGCCGAGCTTCGAGGTATTTATCTGCCTTATTATATGATTGAGGAGGTTTTCACACAAAAGCGATTCAAAAAGACAATCACTAATTAGATCATTGTTACCGAATTCCCAGAAGGAAACCTTAAATAATTGTTTTTCAATTCTATTCAGAGAAACACTAATGAACTTCATGATAACACACAAAATATTTTTTTGTTGAGAAAATTCCATCAGTTAGCTCAGTAGTATAGTGGTTAAAAGCGGGTATAGGAGTGCAGAAAGTCTCGGGTTCAAATCTCTGTCATTTATCAATTAGAAAGACTTTTTTTTCACCAAAAATCACTGCTTAGTATATTTCTAAGAAAATTTCTAAGTCTTGATGTCCACACATAAATCATCTAAGGAAGTATGGAACGAAATGATAAATTCAAGTGAATTGTATCTAGATAAACCCCGGGAATTATCAATTCAAGTGATTTATACAGATACATCCCGGAGAAGCTCTATATAAAACCCTTGAATATATAATCATCGTGAATTTAGTGATATAAAGTCCTATGAATAACAAAGAAAACAGACTCAATCATATAATAATTCATGATAGTTACCAGTCTATATCGTCAAAAAGATCCTGACCTTAAATACCAGCTCTTAATATCCAAAGTCTCTTTGTGTTACCTAATACTAAATTCAGTATGTCAAAAAGGGGTGCAGCAATGAAAACCAATTTTTCTTGTATAGGACGTGGTTCATATACAATAAGTTAATTAAAATATTAATTAATCAATATGTTGTAAATAATGCAATAAGTCAACTGAAGCCTGATACAACCAGTCACTTGCTGTTTCTAATCTTTTCTTGTTGTTAAAATCTTGCCAAGATCTTGTGAGATCTTGCACCAAGATCTTGGAAGATCTTTAAGGATCTTGGAAGATCTTGGCAGGGTCTTAATAAATAATTAATTTTTGTGAACATGTATATTGTCAGGGTGAACATGTCTGGCTTGACTTTACATCAGGAGGGGAGTTTGATGTCCCCATTGGAGGCCTTGTTAAAATGGCTGATACTGGACAAATACAAATTGTTGATGATGAAGGCAAAGTAAGTGTATTTTACTAAGTTAGTTATGAATCATATTTGTACTCATGACAGCTACAGTTTCTAAAGGCTGACTATTATAATGTCAGGGAAAATTACTGTTAATTAAAGAATTAAGCAAACAAACAAACTTTTATGCACTAAATAAATATTGTTGAACAAAAGATTTTGTCAGATGTGATTAAAACTCTGGTATATGGTGTGGCACAGAGTTCTTCACAGTCAGTGGTACAAGATCTGCTTAAATGATTCTCTGTTATAATTAATCATGTGTTAAAAACTTGGTTGTTTTTAATAAGAAGCAAAATATCAACTGCTGAATTAAGGGGTGGATTCAGGATTATATATTAATAAACCATACATACAATCTAGAGGATGCAGCCAGCAAGTTTGGCTCAGTTCATTAGTGCATAGTGTCTCGAACAAGAGGGGTGTCCCAAACAAGAGGTCCAAGTTCGATTTGCCTCACACAGCTGTTTCAACTTCTTTCCATTCTGTGTAGTTTTAATTAGCTTTGAATAACCTTAAAAATGGAGCACTGATGATTAGGGGGGGGGGGGGGTAAAATGAACATACCACTGGCCTCAAGTTTATTAGTCAGATGATGACTAAAATGAGCTACCAATGTACAACTGTAAAATAAGGTCCTTTACCTTAATCTTTATGGTATTTTGGAAAAAGTATCGACTAGAACAGGGCCGGCCCAGAGTTGTCTTAGAAGGAGATGTGCAGCCCTAATGGCACTCCTTCCATAAATCTGCCTAGCTGTGCTAAAATTATGTCTTTTGTTTAGGAGCATTGGATCAAAGCATCAATGCATAAAAAACTTAAAGTCATGCATCCTTCTAGTGTAGGTGGAGTAGATGACATGGTGAGTACATATATGGCTAATGGTTAATTAATTAGCTGAGCATTCTAACCAGCACTTAGTGGCCAGATGTTAACCAGGGTGATTTCACCTCGAAATTGTTTTATTACCTCAATTGCTGGGTTCACTTGCAAAGGACATCATGAAAGCCATATTGGAGGTGGTGAATGGTCCCTGTAAACATTGATAATCTTGTGAAATTCAGCTGACGTCTCAGAATCTTGGCATCTAAAATGTGTATCTTAGGTAAAATTAATGGTCTTGTAAACTGCTGATGAATTGTCACGGCTGATGAATGGTTTCTCTTTTGCACCTGTTGTTTGTCCAACCATCATGCATGGCTTTACTGCATTTTTATCTTTTGACTCTCAAGGAAATGATTGAAAGCCTGCAATAAAAAGCCACAGTGACATATTAATCCCACCCACCCACCCCTCCCACCCAATCCACTCCTTTCTACCCTCCCACCAGCATCTCCCCATCCATTCTTTTTATGCATGAATCTGTTCATCTAATATTGACCAATTAATAATTCCCATCCACAGCTATGTTAAGTACATCTGCCTTGATTTCTGTCCTACCACTCTCTTTCATTCACAGGATTTCCACTTTTTTTTAAATATTTTTGACTTGTTTCATAGTCTGTCTATTTAATTTAAAAAAGTTATCTTCTTCTTAGATTCAACTTGGTGATCTTAATGAAGCTGGTATGCTCCATAATCTCTTTACTCGTTATTACCATCATCAAATTTATGTGAGTACAAATATGCCTCAGTAGTTGAATAATGATATTTGCTTGTACATAAATTTTGCAGTGCCACAACTACAGGGTAAAAATAACTACAGGATATTTACTGCAAAAAGGGTTTCGGTATTGTGACTGACAGCTTTAAACTTTCAGTTGGATTTTGGGTTTTTCTTATCCACCAATTATGTGAAGGAGGCAGAGCTTATGTAAATGCCCTCAATCTGACCTCAATCTACGTTCCCCATCCACCTTGTGGTCCTTTGAGGGCATTTACATAAGCTCCACTCCTTCATATGATTTGCAGATCAGAAAAACCCAAAATCCAACTGAAAGTTTGAATTCGTTGTTGGTCGCGATACAAGCGTTTTCCAGTTTGCAGTAACCTTGCAAATTTACAGAACTAATTTCTTTTTGTTGAAGTAGCTTTTATTAAAGAGTTAAGATTTCTAAATACCATAATACAACTGGATATTTTCAGACATACACTGGTTCAATTCTTGTTGCTGTCAATCCTTACCAACTGTATCCAATCTATGATGCTGACCATATCAAGAAATATCGTAATAGAAAGCTTGGTGAATTACCTCCACATATCTTTGCTATTGCTGACAATGCCTACAACTTTATGAAACGTGAAAAACATGATCAGTGTGTCATTATAAGGTAACTGATTAAGTAATAAGAAAATGATGAATAGGCTTACGTCTCTCATAGTTTAATAAACATTTAAATGACACTTGTTATTAAAACATAAATTTTCGATTTTCTTCTTGTGTTGTAGAATATTTGTATGTACATTATTGTTTTTATTGTCATGCAGTTGCTACTGATTTCGTAGCTTTTCTTATTGTTCTTGCTGCTGCTGCTGCTGTTGTTGTTGTTGTTGTTGTTGTTGGCATTCTTGCTGTTCTTGTTGCTGCTGCTGCTGCTGTGCTGCTAAATTAATGTTTTTATTGTCATGCACTTGCTATTTCGTTGCTTTTCTTCTTGTTCTTGCTGTTGCTGTTGTTATTGGCATTCTTGCTGTTGGTGTTGTCGGCTGTTGTTCTTGTTGTTCTTGCTGTTGCTTCTGCTGCTGTTGTTGTAGTAGTAGTAGTTAGTAGTTGTATGTCACTGCCTTGGTCGTTTTGTTTTTCAATTCCTTTTTTATTCCAGTGGAGAGAGCGGTGCAGGAAAGACAGAATCGACAAAACTAATACTTCAGTACTTGGCAGCAGTCAGTGGTCGACATTCTTGGATAGAGCAGCAAATCTTAGAAGCCAATCCCATTTTAGAAGGTACAGTACACTGAAAAAATATATTTCAACTTCGATTGTTTCATTCTATTATTACACTTTGAATCAAAACTAATTGTTTATTAAATTTTGTATTGCATAAATATTACACAATTATAATAAATAAACCATAAGCTTTGATAAATATGAGTACTGTTTTATTGAACAGCCTTTGGAAATGCCAAGACCGTGAGGAACGATAACTCCAGTAGGTTTGGTAAATATATTGATGTTCACTTTGAGAAGTCAGGTGCCATTGAAGGTGCAAATATCCAACAGTACCTACTAGAGAAATCAAGAATTGTTCATCAGGTATTAATTATGATTTAATATTTATTGTATAAGCACTGCCAATGTTTGCGTCTTTCCTTTATTTAGGTCGCCATTTGAAAAAGTTATATCTTTTTTATAGCACGCATAATAGACTTGTTGAGGTCCTCGAAACTGTGACCCTTAGGTTGGCTTACTGTAAATATAAGCTTGCAACATCGCGCGCTGTAATAGGGCTGGACAACTTTATTGAGTGCGCAATGGTAAAAGTTACAATGTATGTCCACCGGCTTTTGTGAATCATATACTACTGACAAACTGCCAGAAAACGTTGAATGATGTTGACCTACTTCTGCAATTGCTGCTTGAGTGGACACACGCTGGGATCAATGAAACTGAAAGTTGCAAGCTAAGAAACGTTGCGTTTTGTTTGTATAGAGCGAATCCAGGACTGAATCTTGTAGGAAGATCATTTTGTTATCCTGGCTAAAAGCTAATAGGCCTTTCAGGAATCAGTCAATAGCCAATCAGAAACACACGTGAATCCAAAAAACAAATACCTTAAGATTGCTATTTTTAGCGACATCATAATTTAGCAAATTTCCGTGAGTTTCCGAAAGTCGCTAAATTTTGTTCTCGCAAAAATAAAGGCTGGTTTTCACTACGACGCAAGCATAAGCGCAAGCACAAGGATCAAAATGTTTTGATATCTTGTGCTTGCGCTTATGATTGTGCTTGGCGGCTTGCGTTCGTGTTATACTAGTGAAAACAGACAATCTTATGCTTGCGCTTGTGCTTGCGTCGCTAGTGAAAACCAGGCTTTAGTCTTCTTGGGTATTCTTGGTAAATCGTAGAAAAAATAGTCACTTCCCCCGGAAATCGCTAAACTAAGTAGGCGCTAAATATTCTTTTACAGATATATATCGCTAAATTTAGTAGTCGCTTGAAAATAGTAAACTTAAGGTAAATGAACCCCTTTGAAACAAACGAACAAACAAGTAAACAAGCAAGCATGCACAAAACAAGTAGATAAACATTCAGAACGCATTAAAAAAAGAAATCAAGAGACAGAATAAACAATCCGCATAATAAACATGTAGACAAACAATACTAATAAACAAATATGCAAATGGCAAACATTAACGTTGTCTTTCACTTATTCCTTCTAGATGAAAGAGGAAAGGAATTACCATATCTTCTATAGAATGCTTGCTGGAATGACACCAGAGGAGAAACATAATCTCCACCTGACAAAAGCCGAGGATTACTACTATCTAACACAGGGCACTACAACATGTGAAGGCATGGATGACGTCGAGGAATATCTTGTTATTAAAGCTGCTATGAAGGTATGGCACGTAACGCTGCTTCTGCGACTAGAGAATGCAACATTGCATGCAAGCAACAGTTACAGGGACGGATACAATTACATTGCTGCACGTAACTTTGCAAACATGCAAAAATTTGAAAGCAGTTTTTTTGAATAAAATGTATAACCTTTGATGTGCACTATTCGATTACATTCAATAGTAGTCGATGTTTTGGCCATTTTAGCAAAAAATGTTGTCAATACGTAAAAATTAAAATATGTCATCATTGATTATGCTGTAATCCTCTTGCATAAATAATTACAAGTGAAGAAGATCTGAGTTTTACTCTAACGTTTTTTAATTTGAAATCCGATTGTGTCCAACAGGTTCTGCTTTTCGTCGATTCAGAATCAAAAGCCATCTTTAAACTTTTAGCAGCAATTTTACACATCGGCAATCTACAGTTTGAGGGTGAGTTTCATTTCTATTTTTGGTAATTTTCTAGTCTTATTGTATTGTAACTCGTGGATTGCAAATCTGCACGTGTTGTTTAATTTTATGGCAGCGTAAATCGAGAGCTTTTGTCATGGTTCCAATAATTTTATTACTTTATTTCACTTTACTTTTTTTACTTTATTTTTGTGCAATTTATCATTTTATTGCTTTTTGTTTAGGCTGTATATCAAACTGAGTAGAATCGCGTTTTACCTGATTGCTTTTGTTGTGGTTCTTTTTGTTGTTGTTTTTGTTTTTGTTGTTGTTATCTCTTCAATTATTCTAAATCTCAATTGTGGTACTCGAATAATAACTGATTAAACCAATGATTTGACAGTTTGACAGTAAATATGTTACTGTGTTACAGGAATGATAAAGAGTACAGTTGAAGGCTGTGACATCAGTGATGTCGAGACAGGAAGAATCGTAGCCAGTCTTCTTGAGGTTTGTAGATTTCAAACAATATGTCTTTATATTGAGAGTCATACCTATAGAAAAATTTGAGAAACACAATATTCAGGAATCCAGATGGAAGTGTAGAAAGGCCTGTGACATTGAAAGAATCAAAGAAAATCAAGTGCCTGAGTGCACACCCTACAAACGAGAGTCATGTCAAGCGGGACTCGAACCCACCTGGAACACACGTCCAGTGCTCTGTCAACTGAACTATCAAGTCAGCGAGAGTGATCGTGGATATCTTTGAACATGAATTCGTTTTATTACACTTCCCCTTCCAGGTCCCTTACAATCTTCTGAACGACTCCTTCACTAGTAAGTCGACGTTCGCTCGTGGAGAAATGATCTTTACTCCTGTATCTATTGAAAAAGCCAAGGACGTACGAGACGCGTTTGTGAAAGGCATTTATGGAAGAATCTTTATCTGGATCGTTAATAAAATCAATAAAGCCATCTTTAAACCAAAGGTCAGTCATTGTTAATCACTTCTTAATTATGTTTTTGTTTATATTTCCTTTAAGATTTACAAACAAACATTGAAACAGACAGACAGACAAGTCCATCAAAATAAAGTGTAAAAGCTCAGTCGAATTGATTGTTGAATTTGTTTTTTCACCAGGAGAGTCCCAATGCACTGCGATTATGTTTTGGCGTACTGGATATCTTTGGCTTTGAGAACTTTGATCATAACAGGTAAGGAGTGTAAACCACAAAGTTTTTTTTATTCTAAAACAAATGGCTAACGTGCTGACTTCTCCTTCTTAGTTTTGAGCAACTTTGTATCAACTACGCCAATGAAAATCTACAGCAATTCTTTGTTCGACACATCTTCAAATTGGAACAGGTACGGCTGTTAGTTTAGGGGCTCCACAGACTAATAAGGGAAATAGTTGTTGATAACCAGTCTAAAATCACTATGTACTCAAGAACAAAATGAGCCCAGTTTGTTATGGTACTTTTTTCCAGTGCGTGGTTCGTCATCGACAACTAAATATATAACAAGTAGTTACGATAACTATGCCAAAGTCTGTGGAGACCCTTAGTCAATTAAATCAGTACTTGCCATGCAGTGAACATCAAATACAAAAACTATTGCACAGGCAACAGTGTTTAATAGTAGAGGAAGTAAAACAAGAACAAGAGAATTAGTAAAAGAGAAAAAAAGAAAGTATCATAACCATTTGTCAATGGGAGATTTTATCGTGTCGTAGCTCCGGTTACGCGAGGTGCCAAAAACGAAGCTGGCCGTCAAAGTGGGTCTAGAGTAGGCAGCAAAACACGCCGTGTTTGCACTCGTAAAGTTCGAAGTTTTTGCCCAAAACTATAAATTAAAAACTCTTCTGTTGGATCGATCTTTTATTTTTTGGGAAGCAAACAGTAAGCTTAATATATAGACAAAAGTAAAGAAGTCAGGACTATCTGAAAGTCGAGAAAAACAGTTTTTCATCTTCATCGCCGCGCCGAGAATTTTTTTACGAAGGACTTTGCAGTTGAAGCTCTGCTAAAAAGAAGTTAAAACTCCAAGATAACTCGATTTCACAGCAAAGCTAGCCTTCGTTTCCATTGAAAACAATTCATCCAGAGTACTTTCATTGATCTTAACTTAGATTTTCAGTTGAATGGATAAGGAAAGGACAGCTAAAATATCTTAATTGCCGTGCGAATTAAGATCGCCATATTTGTCTTGCTTCGCTTTTCAACTGCTTTTAATCGAAAACGTTTGACTGTATCTCCTATTTGTGTCATTTTTAGTCATTTAGTCATTTGTCATGTAGTCATTTTAGCATAGCGATCGTCTTTGTTTCTATGTAAGAAAAAGGGAAATAATGTTTGATGCATTGTTTCGGTGTTTTTCGTGTTGTTTCATCAAAAAATGATCTTGCTAAGACTTATTCATTTTACGACAACAGGAAGAGTATGACAAGGAACACATCAAGTGGCAACACATCTCGTTTATTGATAATCAGAATATCTTGGATTTACTCGCTCATAAAGCCATGAATGTAGTGGCTATCGTCAACGAAGAAAGCAGATTTCCAAAGGTAAGTTATATTTGCTGTATTTGCATATTTTTATATCAGATACAACACTAAAGTTTTATGGCAAGGGTATCGTAGACGTTCACTGCTTGCTTTTCACCTCTGTGGCGTGTGTTCAATTCTTGGTTCAGGCCATACTGAACTTTGTTTGATATTTTGTTTTCTCCCTTGCCACAAGCGATTTCTCTACGTACGGGTTCTCCGTACTTTTTTCTGAAAAAAGTGAGTTGAGTGTCGTATGGATGGATATTTGATTGTAGTAGTAATGGGTGTACACTGAAGAAGGCTTCCACCGTAAAAGACAGCAAATAAATAATAAATACAATAAATCTCTAATTTGTTGAAGAAGGCGAGGCTTGTTGGCAGCCATTCGGCTGATGCACGGTCTTGACCGCTTGAAGATTGCTCATTAATTATTATTGTTTTCTGTTGGTTGTTGGTCTTATCTTTGGGTAATTTCAATCTATGAGTGTAATTTTCCTACAGGCAACCGACACCACATTTCTACAAAAACTCCAATCCAACCACAAGAAAAACAGCCTTTATGTTTGTCCTAAGAATTCGACGGACACGGTGTTTGGCATCAGACATTTCGCAGGAACCGTCTACTATGACTCGTCAGGTAGCGTCACACAAGCATGTTAAATGAGTAGAGTGCACGCACTTTATCCGTGAAATAGTTACTAACTTTTTAGTGCGTAATAGTATTTAGTCATCATCTGTTTTAGGCCTAGTTCAAACGTCGCATCTCACGTGCTGAATTCAATGCAAAGGAGATGATAATGAGAAGAAACAAAAGATTTGACTAATTTGCATTGAGTTTGGCACATGTGAGATGCGACGTTTGAACTAGGCCTTAGTCATCGACCAACTAATAATTCACTCAGGCATAAAACTACACAAAGAAACACAAAGACCTCTTGATGCGTTACTATTGTATTTTTGCACTGTTCTGCTTCAGTAGTATCCACTACTTTGTACAAAATAGTTACAATTAGACAGTACCAAATAAGTTTTATTTCACGGATTATGTGCGTGCACTCTAATAAACATTATATTGATATGCATACAAAAATACACGTTTGCAGGTTTCCTGGAAAAGAATCGTGACACTTTCAGTGCAGACTTAGTAGATCTTGTTGGAAAAAGTAAATCGCCGTTCTTACTTGAAATATTTTCTAAAGAACGATCCATGGTAAGCTTTCTTTAAATTAGTCAATAGACAATGCATGAAATCAAATCCCCACTAACGGACTCCTTCGGTAAGTGGACTCGCGGACAGCCACCCTCGGTCCATTCTTCCGAACTTTCCACGAAAATCGGGCACCTTTCGTAAGTGGTCGACAACAGTTCTGGTCGCGAGGGTGTCCGCCTAGGGGAGATTCAACTCTAAATGAATATTTCTGAGTATTTCGTGAAAAAAAACAACACAGATCCTTCGGAACCTACTTTATACATCAACAGATTGCGATTTTGTCGCGGTCGAATTCTAGTAATCGTTGAATATGTCTTGTTTTTTTAGGGTGAAGAAACTCGCAAAAGATCACCTACTCTCGGTGAACAGTTCAAGAAATCTTTAGACATGTTGATGAAGACATTGTCAGCATGTCATCCATTCTTCGTACGATGTATCAAACCCAATGACTTCAAGAAACCCATGGTAACATCTTGTTATTTTCCATTTCTGCGTTTGTCTTTCGTAGTGTATGCTGTTGTTGATCATTTGTATGTCACATTTTCTAATTCCTTTAGATGTTCGATCGTGTTCTGTGTTGTCGGCAACTTCGTTATTCAGGCATGATGGAAACTATAAGGTTAGTATAACTCAGTTAGTCTTACCATTCATGCTGAAAGTTGCCATGATTTTGATATATAGATTATTAGCTGGTAACAAAACGAGCTGAAACGAGTGAATTTTTGGCCGGACAGAACAGCCGGAATGTACAAAACTTTGTTCTTTGTTACTTGAGGTAAAGCTACACCCGTCCTGGGATGTCTTCTTCAGATAAAATTTCACTTGTTTCTAGAATGCTGGACTCCGATAGCTCAATATGTTCTCATGCTATTTTGGTCCAGTCAAACATTCTATGCGTGCTATGCGGTACCTAGTTGTGTTAGTGGTGAATTGAATGTCGTTACCACTTATATATGGCCTTTTTATCATTACTGCCAGCTATGGAGCAGATGTTGATGATTATTTAAACTCACTTCACGGAGAAACCGCAATAATTCTGCTTTGGGTCCTTCTAAAGGTGCTCTAAGCTTTGGGCGCTTTCTTTCCATCGTCTTACAGTAGTAAAGAATAATACATCTAGGTTCAATTGATCTAGTCATCCGGGATACATATGAAGGGCGATAGGCCATACTTTGGATAAATCCTTATCCGGTGGATGGATTTATTGGAAAGACCATCATAATATTCGTTGTATGTGATCATTGGTCTAGCAGTGTTATATCAAAACGTGCGTTATATCTTGAATCTTCAAATTATTTACCAGGATCCGCAAAGCTGGTTATCCAATTCGACACACGTACAAGGAGTTCATGGATCGCTACTACATGTTGGGGACAGGTGCACCGCCCAGTGCACATGATTTTGACGCACTAAAAAAAGGAACTGAAACAATAGCGAAAGCAGTGTTACGGAAAAGTGATTGGCAAATGGGTAAAACCAAAATATTTCTAAAGGTACGTAACAAAAGTTCCATAGTCTAGTTAACCCCCCAAGGGTGGATTTAGGGATGGGATTCAGGAGGTGCGCACTTCCTCCTGAGATGACTTTGGTCCTTTTCTTCTAGATACATTTCCGTAATATTCTCTGGGCCCTGTGAACGGTTTACGATTTCTGTAAAGCTGCGCCCCCTCCTGAAGGATAATCGTGGATCCGCCCCGACCCACCAATGCATGTAGACATAATTTATTCTTATGTAGCAAATGTGGCGAAGAAGCAAAGCAGTCTTTACTTATTGGACCTGAATGTAATTTAGACAAAGTTAAAAACGAGTTCAACCGACCAGCGGTTTCGCCTTTCGGACTCCGAGAGGTCCATCATTGTTAGGTGTAATGGCGGTGTTTGCAGTTGTGGGAACTTTGTCGAGATGCGCGTGAAATAAAAGTTTCTCTCCTGCTGAAACTGAAGAAAGCTGCAATCGGCGCCATTTGGAATGATACATTTGTGGAAGAAAATGACCTATCTTATTAAATTTGTCCTCACTGGCAACTAAGTTTGTTCAATTCAGTCATTCCCCCTCCCCCTATTCAATGTTGAGGTGAGAAAAGTCTCTGACCAGCGGCCTATATTACTTAGGGGGCGAGGATGGAAAAGTCACAATTCATAAACGTAGAATTTTGACCATTTTTTCGAAAGTGTATTAATTGAAATTGGCGCGGATTGTAGGTTGATATCTGCATCCTAATAAAGATGTTTTGAGAACGACTAGTAGATAATCAGTAATGAATGGATTCAATACAATAGGACTCTCAAGACCATGAACTAGAAGAGCATCGTGACAGGCTTCTTACCAAACGAGCTGTGCTTATTCAGAAAGTAGTCAGAGGGTATCTGGTCAAGAAGAGATACATCAAGCAGAAAAAAGGAGCTCTGTTGCTGCAACGTGTCTGGAGAGGTCACCACCAAAGAGCCAAGTATTTAAAGGTAAAAGCCCTTTATGACTGTGATACAGCATCATATATTGATTACATCTGCATACTTGTCTATAAAACCTTAACTGATAGTCGTCAGTATAAACTGAGCAGCTAATTCTCCTAATTCTTTTCAGATCCGCAATGGTTATGCTCGCCTCCAGGCTCTGTACCGAGCACGAGTCGCCTCGGCCAACTACCGTGCTCTGCGTGATCGTGTTCGTATCTTTCAAGCTTATTGTCGCGGTTACATCGCACGAAAAGACTTTCATCAGCGTATGCAAAGCATTGTCAAGATTCAGTCTGGTATGAGGAAAGTATTGGCCAAGAAGACTGTTGAACGACTTAGAATTGAGGTAACACAGGGAACCCATTTTATGTAGTCAATTGTAAATTTACTTGTAAGAAAATGCTTTTTATTGTTTTACAGAAAGCAAAACGAGAGGAAGCTGAGAGACTACGCAAACTGGAAGAACAAAGGCTAAGCAAAGCAATGGCAGCTAAACTCCACCAGGTGACGTCACTTATTACGTGACTTTAAAACACTGCTGTATTTCGGCTCTTTCTTCGTACACCAGCATGATAAATATGTTCTTTGTTAGCTTATGGTACTTACACTTTTAGGCGTTTATTTTTAGAGTAAAACTACCGTAAACAGCTGCTCATAAGCCTTGGGTTTGTACAAGTTTGTAAGTGGTTTTTAGGGGGCTCATAAATGGAGTAAAATATCGTTTCACCACAAGCTGATCATGCATAAATTGAGATCAAGAAGCGCATTCATGTTTTCTAAATACTGATATTTTATGCATATATGTGCCATCTTCATTGCAGTTTTTCAAATATCAACGATAATTCACGGTGATACTTTCCTACATTTTTCTACATTTTACGTTATTTTGAAGTTAAAGAATTTAAAGTGATAAGAAAAGAAGAATGACGAGATGGCTTATATAATAGGGACTGTCTTTTTTGTTTGCTTTAATAAAGTGGGTCTTATAACTAGGGAAGGGGGCTTATAAGCAGCCGTTTACAGTATTCATTTCCGTCAACTGTGTCCTGTACACGGAGAGCGTGGCTATAATAAATATAGCTTCGTACATTTGTCAAACATGTATTATTTGTTTAGGAACGAATGGCTAGAATAGAGCAAGAAGAAAGAGAAGAAAAAGAACAAAAACGAAGAGAAGCCGAGATTAAGAAACACGAGATTGAAGAAGCTGAACGTAAAGCAAGGGAACGAAGAGAGGAAGATGTCGATGACGAAAAAATGGTATTTTACTTATTGATTTGCTAATCGACTTTTGTCGTAATATTTGTGTGTTTTGATTGGTTAAAAGCGTGACATCTCGTTATGACAACGTAGCTATACATCGTATGTCGACTTACATCTTTTATTCCATGTAAAGTAAATTCATCATAAATGAAAATGATATTTTTAAATGCCATGTTTTTCAGTCCTGATAATCCTAACATCAAATCAGCCATTAATGAGCGGGCTAAAGTACTAGCGGCATCAAAATCCTTGGTTTACCTTTCATCACTTAATCCCATTCTTTAAAGACTACTAAGATTTTTTGTAATCATTTAATGCGTACAATTATAGTAAATGCGATTTTCAGCCATTTTGTGAACCTTCCGACATAGAAATTCGAGAGGACTTCAACGCATTACGTTTTCTGAGGTTAAAGGTTAAAGTTTGGTATTGCAGTTTCGCGTGACTTTTCCCAACTATAATTTCTCGTCATTCGCCTCTGAGTTCGTAAGCATGAATTTATAACTTACGTTGCTCAAACTCTAAAGATGAAGAAAGCTGCCAGAGCTGCAGTGTATCGAAAACGAAGTCGCAGTAGACCACAAGCAAAGTCTTATCCGTGGGAACTACCACAACAACTACGAAGTAATGCTGACATTGAAAATCGAATTCCCCATCTAAACCAAGCTAGGGATGCGAGTCTGTCTGGAAACCATACCAAACAAAATTATATCGAAGAAAGAAAAGCTATTGAAGATCGTGTTGGTAGAAAGACAGAGACGGTCTTTCGTGAAAATCCATGTTATTTGGTCTCCTTGGTAAGAATATGATATGGCATTTCATCTTGATTTCGCGTGTTGTCTTGAAAACGAAGATACAATAAGCAGTTGTCTTTATTTGTCTTATACATTTTATCGTGATTTTTATTTGCGTTTTACCTATGAAACTTTACTTTTTTTCTATATTATTTATTTTTATCAAAACAGTTCAACCACGAATGCAATGTTTTTATAGCAGTATTATGATGCAGACGGAAGATAATGAGATTCAATTTCAATGTTAGAACAACTTTTACTCGCCTTTTTATGATTTAGCTCAATGGTAATTCATAGTGATAAATGATAAATTACCAACCAGCACTTGTTTGAAAAGCGTATACTTGACGTTTAGTAATTCATTTGATTTGAAATTGTGTTAGCAGTATTGCTGTGCCAACTATTTTAAGGTTGAAGTATATATTTCCTGCTTTCTTACTATCGTGCAAGAACACAATCCTCTCTAAATCCCTTATTCTCTCAAAATATAAATATAAATACAAATATGAAAATTAACATTAAAAAGATTTATAAATGAACATGTTCGCGGTCGGATTTTTGTTTGCACAAGCCTTCAATTTCATGTGGAGCCAGTTCGTCTAACCACTTGAAAGAGGCTCCGTGAAGGAGTTGTAGAAAACAATTCCCGATCAAATTCTTTTTTCTACCAGTGATGGTAATTACTTACTACTTAATTGCATAAAGTGATGACCGTTTGTTGATGTTCTAGGTTGACGAGATGTTTGGATTTCTTCCAGAAGAGAAACCTGAAACTACAGCGATGACACCGTCTGCTTTCAAAGTAATCAGTTAACCTCATAAAATATACTTTGTTAAAATATCAATACATACGTACCCCACACCTAATACATACGTACCCCACACCTAATACATACGTACCCCACACCTAATACATACGTACCCCACACCTGATACATAGTACCCCACACCTAATACATACGTACCCCACACCTGATACATACGTACCCCACACCTAACACATACGTACCCCACACCTAATACATACGTACCCCACACCTAATACATACGTACCCCACACCTAATACATACGTACCCCACACCTAACACATACGTACCCCACACCTAATACATACGTACCCCACACCTAATACATACGTACCCCACACCTAATACATACGTACCCCACACCTGATACATAGTACCCCACACCTAATACATACGTACCCCACACCTGATACATAGTACCACACACCTGATACATACGTACCACACACCTGATACATACGTACCCCACACCTAATACATACGTACCCCACACCTGATACATACGTACCCCACACCTAACACATACGTACCCCACACCTAATACATACGTACCCCACACCTAATACATACGTACCCCACACCTAATACATACGTACCCCACACCTGATACATAGTACCACACACCTAATACATACGTACCCCACACCTGATACATAGTACCACACACCTGATACATACGTACCACACACCTGATACATACGTACCCCACACCTAACACATACGTACCCCACACCTGATACATACGTACCCCACACCTCATACATACGTACCTCACACCTAATACATAGTATCACACACCTAACACATACGTACCCCACCGAACCCAATACATACGTACCCCATACCTAATACATACGTACCCCACACCTAATACATACGTACCCCACACCTGATACATACGTACCCCACACCTAATACATACGTACCCCACACCTAATACATACGTACCCCACACCTAATACATACGTACCCCACACCTAATACATACGTACCCCACACCTGATACACACAGCCATCTAGTAGGCACTGCACGTAATATTTATCCTCGACTAAACCCAATACGAACATCACTTCACACTCAAACTCAAAACATTGGTGCATATGTGTTATACGTTCTGTTCGTGATGCGAGCATGTTTTCGTGAGTTATTAAATGATACTAATCTGATAATGATAATGTATTAGTGATGATAATGATAACGGTAACTAAAAATGATAATGATAATAGTAAAGATAATAATTATGATAATGATTAATTATAGCGATAATGATAATACTAACAATAACACTGTGTTAATCATAATCGTTATACAATGGCATGCAGTGATTTAAAGACTAATATTTGTACCGTATATATTCGTCTTTCTTAAGATAAGCCTCTTCTGTATGCTACTCATTTTCACGATAAAGTCTGTTTGGTGTCATGGTGATAATTCTGCATTCTCACAGTGATGATTTGTGTTGCCATGGTGATGATTGTTGTCGTGGTGATAATTGTGTATTGCAATGGTGATGATTGTATGTTGTCATGCATGTCTATGTTGTCATGTATGTTGTAGAACCGAATTCGTAAATAGTGGTGTACTAGTGTTGGACGCCATTCCTATCCTAACAAATAAACTTGTAAATCTTCAAAATCACTTGTTTTAGGATCTAGGAGAACAACAACAGCCCATGATCTCTACAGAGGAAAGGAGCGTAACAAGGGGAAAGAGAGAAGTGAGTACACTAGGAAAAAAGATATGAATGGTGTCGGTAAAGTAGTGAAGTGTCATAGTTGAGTTTGATGTAGCAGAGAAATGCCATATCTTTATAATTGCTATATAACTTTGAAGAACTTATTCAAATTTGCTTTAATTTCCTTATCTTATTTTAGCCCGAGGAAGATGTCTCCGACTACAAGTTTTCTAAATTCGCAGCTACGTACTTTCAAGGTGGTGCTACGCATGCCTATATCAGAAAACCGCTGAAACAATCATTGCTGCCTCTAAATTCCGAAGCAGACAGTATGGTATGTCATTGATTAATCAGATTGAAAATATTGAAAAATATTGGATAAATGAATACTTGGTTTAAAAAAATGCGCTTATGAGTGTCAGTATATAAACGTGATTTATGTGGGTGACAAAATATATTCTGAAGGAACTGTATCTGTATGAATGATTATACAAGAAGATGAACTTACATCTCTCTTCGTTACCAGGCTTCTCTAGCTGTTTGGATCACAATACTTCGCTTCATGGGTGATTTACCAGAACCAAAGTACATAACATCACATGTTGACAACAAGGTTGGTAATGTTGTTTGTGTGTTCATTTTTATAGCTTTTGTAAGATGGCGATACATACTGCAGTTTTTTTCTCGCGCTGGCAACACAATTTTACATTGTGCTGCAGAGAAATTTTGCAGCTTATCAACACGAAACTTTCTGCAACAAGTTTTGCTGCAAGACATCGTTTCGTTGCCACCGTTGTTGCCACATATGATACCTCTCGTTCTCGTTCTCGTAATGGCAATGTAACAACAGCATTATTATCAACAACAACAGCAACAACAAAAGAATGAAGGAAATCGCAAAAAACTAGCTCATTTTCATGGACGGTTATATCCCCAGTGAAAAATGCAAAACTACAGTAGATTCTGCAATATTTCGGTTTAATTCAAAACCATCATCAGGCAAGATGTAAATTACAAAGCACACTGAACTTAATAACAGTTATTTGAATAGCACAAGCTCCCTTGAGAATTTCAGTCCTTTGTTTAGTTCTTGTTCTTGTCTTTTAATGTAAAAGGCCTCCTTAAATAGCAAGGAATCCCAGTTGTTATCACTGACGATTATCGAGGTGTTCATCCGTACGGTTGACAAAAAGAGTTCACGTACTTAAACCATAGTTAGTAACTATGCTTAAACCAAAACTGCATTGATTGAATGCTGATTAGCAAACAAGTCTGGTGAAAAATTTAGTGGCAATCTAATGCAAAATGGCGTCGGAAGCACGAGAAAAGATTGAGGAGTCGATTGAACGAATAAAATTACTAGTAACAGACACGTAGACAAAATCTCAGTACCAACTTCAAATCTATTTGTAATTGATAAAAGTTTACAAGCGTTTTTATTGATAGGATAATACGTCTGTTATGAGTAAACTGTACGACACACTGGGGAAAAAGTTCCAAGTCAAGAAAGGAATGGAAGGAGTTGAAGACTTCCAGGTAATAATGATAATAATGTTTAAGATTTATATACCGCTAATATCTATACATATGTATATAATCAAATGCAGTTGAAATGAACTGAAATGAAATGAAGTATAATAACAATATAAAGTAGCTAAGAATCCCAACTGGCGAGTAGACGAACCAGTTGGCTATATTACAAGCATGGCCGAGAAACTGAATTTGAACTAATCGAAATCGGAACAAATTCAGTCTCAGCTAGTGGCCAGAGCGGGAATCGAACCTAGGACCACCAGATTGCGAGGCCAACGCTCTGACCACTCGGCCATGCTGCCTCCTCAGCAAAAATCTAAAAAAACAAATTCTAAGGTAAGACCGTTGATCAGTGCGAGTGATATAACTACCTACTTTATAGGCACTCACACATATCTAAATGTGGTTCTGTTGTTTATTCAAGTCCCAGAATTCTACTTCAGTACGTGAACGTGATACGCTCAGAAAACGAATTGTCTCACTGACTCTGAAAAGAAAATCTAAGATCACTAAGGTAAGAGATTTTGATCTGTAGAATGGCTTTTTTATACAAGTTCTATGCAGATTTTTCTTTTGCAATAATTTGTTTATTGCATTTGCTGACTTATCCAGACGAGCGAGTCAGCGAACGAACGAAGAAACGAACGAACAAACAAACAAATCAGGCAAACAAACAAGCCAGCAAACGAACGAACGAACTAGCGAACAGATCAGACAACCAACCAACCAACCAACCAAACGAATAAACTTAAACGGGTGTATTTTTTATCTCTGTGTGGTATCTCAGCCATATCGATCTCTCTAAAGCCCTGTGCAAACGCTCCCAACAACAACCGACATTGGCCTCAACATCATTGGTAATTGTTGGTTAAAAAGCCAATTACGAGAAGATTGTACATTTTTGGTTATTGAATATTTCGACCACTATGCAGTGACCATCTACTGCGAATGTACTAATAGCATAAGATTATAATACTAGCAAAAGGATTAGAACTAATTGAATAGTTGTTGGTAGGTTGTTCTGTCGGATCCAACATTGTTGTATTAGCCAGGCTTTGGTGAAAAGAGAACAAAAGAAATGTTGGGCATTGCTCAAAGCTAGCGGTGTTTAAACGCATCCAACATTTTGGAGACAATAACAAAAAAAAAGACTCTTTGTTTAACGAGGATATAACAGATAAAGCAAGGCTTTTTTCCAACCTGGTCCTCAAATCCTAAAATAAATACACACTGATAATCGGTAAAGAAACAAAGTGTTTAAGAATCCCAACTGGCAAGGAGGCAAACCAGTTGGCTATATTACAAGAATGGTCGAGAAACTGAATTTGAACTAGGGGTTGCCCGGAACAAATTCAGCCTCCGTAGTGGCCAGAGCGGGGACTTGAACTCGAGACCACCGGATTGCGAGACCGACGCTCTGACCACTCGACCATGCTGCCTCCCAACTCCGTTAGGAGTTGTTGTCCAACACTGTTGGGAGCGTTTGCTCGGGCACTGCTTACGCAGATACAGCCATTCTAAAATATGGGGGAGGGAGGAGGGGCAAAAGATTCCTAGTATATCCCACCCTCTCGGTCCTTGTCTACTCTTCATAAATCAAAGCCAGTAAAATAACATTTTATCTTGAAGGATGTAGCTGCCAAATTAAAAGAAGCCGAAGAAAGTGGTACCATAACAAGTGGTTATGGACCATTATCTGCTCAAGACCGACCAACATCGAATCTAGAAAAGCTGCATTTTATCATCGGTCACGGTATTCTTAGACCAGGATTGCGTGATGAAATCTACTGTCAAATATGCAAACAACTGAATCAGAACCCATCAAAGACGAGCTATGCTAGAGGATGGATATTATTGTCTCTTTGCTTAGGATGTTTTGCTCCATCAGATAAAGTATGTTTATTTAGTTACTGCTTCGTTCTTTGAATGAGGACTTCAAGTTCCTTCCTTCCTTCCTTCCTTCCTTCCTTCCTTCCTTCCTTCCTTCCTTCCTTCCTTCCTTCCTTCCTTCCTTCCTTCCTTCCTTCCTTCCTTCCTTCCTTCCTTCCTTCCTTCCTTCCTTCCCTTTAAAATTTGCTATTTCATATTTAATTCTAACTTGAGTGTTCTCTATTTTTAGTTTGTAAAATACCTCAAATGTTTCATCAGTGAAGGACCGCCTGGTTACGCTCCTTACTGTGAGGAACGTTTGAGAAGAACTCAGCAAAATGGTTGCAGGCATCAACCACCAAGTTGGCTTGAGTTACAGGTATGACTGCTCATTAATTAAATGTAATTGGAATCATCGAACATAGAAGCTGAGACCAAAATTGCTCTTATTCTATGATGTGGTTATTATATTAATACGCTGAATGATTTTGTTTGCAATACCAAAATATTTTTCAATCGTTGTTTGAAACATTAACATACACGCGCTTCGTTATGTTCAATTAGATTTTGAAAGGGTCAGTGGTTTTGATATTAGCTATATGTTTATAACTAGAATTTGCTAAGAGTCATTTTCATTTCACAGGCAACTAAGTCCAAAAAGCCTCTTATGTTACCGATCACGTTCATGGATGGAAGAACCAAGACATTACTCGCTGATTCTTCGACTACAGCTAAAGAGCTCTGTACACAATTGGCGGACAAGATTTCACTCATGGATAACTTTGGTTTCTCTTTGTATATTGCACTTTTTGATAAGGTATGCTCATGCATGCATACAGTTCAGCTTAGTTTAATAACTACGTCATTGGTCATGGGATGTGGAGTCCCCTTCTCCTCATCGTAGTTAACATCAATCATTATTTTTCACTGATATCATATCTCCATTACTACTATAGCTATAATCAATTTTAGCTACAGAGGCGGATACCCTTTAGCGCAAATTGAGATAAAGATCCCGTCTGTCTTTAAACGTTTACAAACGTGTTCCCACTCCCACAACAATAGTTGGACCAACAAAATTGTGGTGGGGGAAGGGGATGGGTAATATTTGTCCAATTGGAACCTACTAGAGTGTTACGTACTAAATAGTCATAGGACATCAAGCACTCCGCTACAGCGTACTACAATTATGAAGAGCCAGCACCTGTAATACGAGAAAAACCGGTATTGACCGCTGTCTTATCCAATCAGGTGTCTAGTCTTGGAAGTGGCAGTGATCACGTGATGGATGCTATATCACAATGCGAACAATATGCCAAAGAACAGGGAGCCCAAGAACGAAATGCTCCTTGGAGATTGTTCTTCCGTAAGGAGATTTTTTCACCGTGGCATGACCCATCGGTCGACAAGAGTGGAACGGACTTGATTTACCAACAAGTCATAAGAGGAATCAAGTTTGGTGAATACAGATGTGACAGGGTACGTAGAGTCTAGTCCAGCAAGCCTGCCATCGAGTTTAGTTAATAGAGGGGGATTAAGGCTAAAACAGCCTTAGTTAAGAGGAAAACTTGAGGCCGACGGTGCGCTCTTAACCACCTATCATCAGTGCTCCGTTTTAAGTGTATTCAAAGCTATTCAAAGCTACACAAAATAGAGAGAAGTCGAAACAAGTGTGCAAAAGCACGAGGGATCGAACTCGGAATTTCTCGCTTAGAAGGCTGTGCACTAACCCCACAAAGCCACGCTTTATTCACTAGATAATCATTGGCTATAATTACAGTATCCTTTCACCAAGAAAGGATGTGTCCCCAAAATGTCCCCACTTAGTAGGCTTCTTGTGGCCAGCTAGAAGTCATTGACACTTTAATATAGTTATTGATTGATTGATTGAAGAAAAATATGAAGGTGAAAAAGGAAACATATTTGCACTCTTGTTATCAACAGTGTTTACAATTTTACAAAATAAAAAGTACAGTACATGAACACAGCTACTTATTGAGATAACTGAAGAAAGCTAGGGAGATATATATTGAATAAAGATTTATCGCGCTATCTAGTTCTTGTAACTGGGCCATGATGAATACTCTTTGATTTTGCCATTGTATTTATGTTATAAGGACGAAGACTTAGCTGATATTGCAGCCAAGCAGTACTATGTTGAGTACGGTCGTGAAATGGTTCCTGATAGACTAATGAATCTACTACCGTCCTATCTTACCATGAGACCTTGTTACAAACAGGTCGTGGAGCACTGGAACATTGGCAGCATTTGATCATAGACGCACATAGAAAGGTAACGATACTGTTAACAGACAGAACACATATTTATGTCCCATGTTGAGTTACATCACATGCGGACGTTTGGAAGAACATGTACAACTTAGAATTTAGGAAAAGCAATGCTTGTGGTTGATTGCTTCCAACCCTTCTCGTTTTCCATTTAGCCGATCGATCTGATACAATTTCTCCTATCAAAATATATTCGAAACATCGCGATCTCTCCACGGAGAACAGATCTACTTTACTTGTCAAGACTCCATATCGCGCACACTGTAAAGCCAAAATATTTTATAAAAGCAACGTAAAACGGCTGTTTCCGTGTACTGATATACGATGGGAATTACAGTAATCGCTTCAAGTTGTCTTATTTTACTCGCTCTCTACATCTCTTGCCGTGTTGATATCATATGGTTGTAGCGTAGCTTAGCATTTCAACCAGGCGTACCAATACTGTATCCTTATAGTTTCTTGTCTTTCTTCAGGGATATTTCACTCTTCAAAGAAGTGAACCTCAAGTCATTAAAGAAGATGTTGTAAACTACGCTCGATACAAGTGGCCACTGTTATTCTCTAGATTCTACGAAGCTTATCAATTCTCTGGACCCAGTCTTCCTAAAACCGATGTTATCATCGCGGTCAATTGGACTGGGGTCTACGTTGTCGATGATCAGGAACACGTGCTGTTGGATTTACAGTTCCCGGATATAGCTGGTGTGAACTACAACCAGTAAGAACTTTTTTAACATACTTGTCATCAGTGCGGCAGTTGAATTTTAGTTGATGGAAGTCTTGGGGATAAGGGGCTTTTTATATTAAGGCGAGTTGTCCCTGGAAGCCGAGCGCAGCTCTTTTATGTCCCAACTGACATATCAAGTTTAATTGGAGACCAAAAAGGAAGTGCGGTGCGAGTTACGAAGAGAGCTGCGCGCGCGTCTGACATCTCACCAGCAACTTGAAATGCTCTGCTTTTGCCAGCTTTGCACTGCAAGTTGCCAAACAATTTCCTTGTGTAACATGGCCTTAAGTTATTATGCAAAGACAAATTGTGAAGTTCTTTTGTTGTCATCTCTAATGCAGAACTTCACGATTGGAAGGTTCCAGTTTTACAATTTCCACCGTCAAAGGCGATGAGTACACCTTCACGTCTGCAAGTGCTGAAGACATCTGTGAACTTGTGCAGTTTTTCTGGGATGGATTACGAAAGAGGTCCAAGTTTGTCGTGGCTTTGATGGATTATCAGAGTCCAGGCAAGTAGTAATAACGAAATACAGACTTAAAAAGCTAAAAATATTGTGTTTCTTCCAAAAATCGCCTACCATTCAATAAACTTCTCACTCAAATAAACGCTCCTTTTCGAGCTCAACTTTTTAATAAACGTCCAGGGACAAAAATAAAAAAATGTGATAAAAAATACGATGTGTCAGTTGTCTATGAATTTTGACAGTTTGAAAGTTTTTGGCATTCGGTGCCACATTCTACTTCGCGGTAAAACAAACAAAGTCGGCCAAGTGAGTGTTAAAAATTTCATGCATCATTACGGTTTTTTTAAGATTCAGTTTACCGGCACCTTATGAATAACAGGTTGTAGTGATTTTCCAGTTAAAAATACAATTTCAATAAGAACCTTTGTTTAGGGGTACGTTAGAGTGATTAGTAATTTTCCAGTTAACAATTAAAATTCCGATAAGAACCTTTGTCGTAGAGTACTTTAAAATACGCTAATCAAAATAAATAGTTATCCTAATCTCAACCGTTACTTGTGCAGTACAGCAATTTTCGAAATTATGCGAACTCATGCATTGAAAAAGTCCGTTGGAATTTGGTTATTCACTTCCGTCAATAAAATTTTAAAATTAAAAATAACGAATATTTAACTTATAGAAAAATTATATTTAGCTTTTACAGGTCGTTTAAAGATCATATTATGTCATTTGGTATGATTTTAGGGCTCTTTATGTCTTTATGAGTATTTTTTAGGGTTGTTTGTTTGAAGTGGGCGGAAGCGAAAAACCACATTCCAACGGAATGTTTGGAGGTCAGAGTTCGCATTACAGTATTTCGAAAATCGCTGTAACGAGCCCTAAGTACTTCGCTGAGAAGATATCAGATGGTTATAACTATCGACTTTAGCTTTTGTTTTGCTTGTTTGCTTATTAGTTTGTTTGGCTTCTTTTTTGTCTTTGTTCGTTTATGCTCATTGAGGATTTTTTTTTCATCAGGCGAGGGTTCCTCGTTCCTTAGCTTCAAGAAAGGAGATCTGATTATTCTAGAAAACGACACAGGAGAAACTGTACTTAATTCTGGCTGGTGTACTGGTGTTTGTGAACGTACTGGTTTGGCTGGGGACTTTCCAGCTGAATGTGTTTATGTTTTACCAGCCAACACAAAACCAGGACAGGACACGTTGGTAAGGACATGTTCACCCTAGCAACGCAAGCATAAGCACAAACAGCATACGCAGACTTAGTATCACATTCATTAGTACGTAGGTATGGAAATAGGCAAGCACTGATAATGAGCAGTACAATAATGAGTCTGTGTATGTTGCTTGTTCTTGTGCTTATACTTATTATGCTTAAGGTAGCTCACTATAGTTTAGCGCGTGCGCGCGCTCAAGATCATGAGCATGCGCAACACTGGAACTTGCAGAATTTTTATATTGCTGACGTCATGTCGCGCGGTCGATCTTTTGGGGCAAAAAACCTCCAAACTAAACGGTAAAATCCTTTCATAATTTGTCAACTTTATTTGAATATAGAGCTACAGTAATTTTCAAAATATGAAAAAAATTGGTACCACAGAATTTCTTTATTTTAGAAATATTTTAGATTCTGTAGTGCAGAATTTTTTCGTTCTTTGCTAAATGAAAGGTAAAGATATGGACTGGAAAACGTGTGTTTTTATTTATTTTATTGGAAAAATATTATATGATACAATTTTCCACTTCGTTTCAGTCTCGAATTCAATTTTTTGCTTATTTTATCATTTGTTATATTTATATGTTTATATTTATGTTTATATTTATTCATTATGATATTTTTCTTTTTTTTTTTTTTCATTCCGTTGGGACCTCCCTGAAAATCATTGTAATGAGTGGAGTTTCCTCAATAAATATTATTATTACTTAAAAATATTATTATTACTTAAAATGACCTTGGTTAAAGCTGACATGTCGTTGCTATAGCAACGAGTTTCATATCAAACGGTTCCCCGAATCATGGACTATTATATGGTTGGCTGAAGGGTGTCAAAATATTTATCTGTAGCACCTATTATACCCTTTTTACTATTGGTATAAATATCTTTAAAAAGATAGTGAGCTACCTTAAGTGAAAAGACAAGCAGCTCCAATAAGTAGTTCAGCCCCCCCCCCCCCCCCCCCCACCCACCACCAAAAAAAGAATACATTCCATTCATTTACTTACATTTCAGGTAGATCTGTACACTTTCTGCATGATTCAATCCGCTCGGGTTATCGAACAACGTTCGTCCCGAGTGAGCCCAGCTATAAATAAGATCAACGACCTGCTCGCCACTAGAGCCTTCCATAGCTCAGTAGTTAGAGCATCGGACCGGTAATTCGAAGGTCGTGGCTTCAATCCCCGCTTGGGGCTCGGATTTTTTCCAAACACATTTCTAAGAATACATTTTGTTGTGATTTAGTTTGAGAAGTTGTTCCATTCAAATTCCATTTTGTTTGTTTCGTTCAAGATGACATTCAATGATCAAAGTTTGGAGAGTTCAGAGAAGATAATCGCTACCACCAAGACAGCAATGTATGAAGACCAAGAAGTTTTTGACAAACCATACACACTGGAGACATTCTCTATCGACCACTTCATGCCGCCATCCAAGAAAACGTTAAGCAGAACTCTTCAATCACAAGCAAAGAGAAAAGAGAAATACATTCCTTGGTCTTTTACAAAG
The DNA here is from genome assembly GCA_029948255.1 of Telmatactis stephensoni. Taxonomy (NCBI): domain Eukaryota; kingdom Metazoa; phylum Cnidaria; class Anthozoa; order Actiniaria; family Isophelliidae; genus Telmatactis; species Telmatactis stephensoni. The sequence goes on from JALIZF010001427.1 coordinate 214,403, forward strand.
GTGCTGAGCTTTTGAGTGTGCATTATTTTTGCTATGTAATAACACGTTTATAGACTTCAGGCTACTTCTATACTAACCCGGAGAAATTCCATCATAATTTTCTCACTGCGTCACTTAAATCGACGTATTATTTTTCGCATTTTCAAGAGCAAGTTTCCTTGTTGAGTATGTTGTCCTTGTTAAGAAAAACTCGTTTGTGTAAACGACAAATGTAACGTAACGTTGTACTTGTCAAGTTTACTTGTTGCTTGTCTACAAGGGCAGATCTTTACCCTGACAATTTTTCCTTTACAAAGGAAAAAAAAACACAAACACAAACAAAAACAACAACAATAATAACAACAACAACTGCAAAACAAAAACAACAACAACAACAACAACAACAACAACAGCAGCAGCAAGCAAGCAACCAAACAAATAAAGCAACGAACCTGGCATGCCAGATTTTTATACAGTAATCTCTACCGGGAAAAATGGCAATTTTTTTTGGTTTAGATGCAACTTTAGACAAAAGAAAACGCGGTGTTAATGTTGACCAGCTGAATGCTTAGCAAACAAGATGCGTCGTTATGAAATTTATGCAGAGTAGTGTAGATGTGGTCTCATCGCTCCACAGCGAAAACTGTCTTGGTTGATCAACCAAGATATAAATGTGTGAAAGGATTAACTCCGTATCATTTTATCTTACAGGATCCAATAAAGCAGCCATTGTTGAAGAGACTGGCTGGTCAAGAAGACCTCGCACAGAAGGCTACTCAAATCTTTTTGGATATCCTTGATGTGTAATCTATTAATGTAGTGTAGTTGATGACTATTTTTGCTTTTCTTTTTCCTTTTCTTTTCCCTTAAAGTTTCATCGACCTCTTATTTACACCTACGTAACTAATACGATGTAAAGCCTCTCCCCCCAAGAAAATATATTGTGTTTCATATATTGCTATATAATTCTGGAACGGAAACTTTTAGATGCTTTTGCTCCACAAACTGCTATAAGTTTGTTCTGGCTATGAACTCTGTACTGGTAGTCATAGATAAAACTGTGCAGGTGTAGCTAGGTCAACCTTGACATACCATACCTATCATGAAGTACATGGGTGACTACCCGTCTAAACGAGCACGAACACAAGCCACGGAACTTACAGACGCCATACTTGAACCAGCCTTACAACATGTAAGTGGAATCAAATAAAAGTCATGACGAAACCTATTCTTAGCTGCAATATTGTAAGCGGGAGTCACACGATGCAGCCTTTACTGCAACCTCACGTGCAACTAGTGAAACTAAACTCTGTGTTGAAAACGGCTAATTTTAATGACAAGATCAAGAAGGAAACGTATTGCTGCAGCATTCGTCATTTTTTGCTACACGGTACAATTTGTTGTGTGCCCTGTTGCAGAAGTAAACTTGATTCTACTGCACGGAACTGTGCGTTGTAGAGTGGACACAGGATGCAATTCTCATTGATGGATAAGCACCCACTCAAAAAGAAAAATGTTATTTTCACAGGAAGCTCTTCGAGATGAAGTCTACTGCCAACTGATAAAGCAAATCACTGAAAATCGCCTGCCGTAAGTTTAACTTAATGATGTAGCAAGGAGTCATCGCGTATCTCCACTCTTAATAAACCACTTGCATTGGCACTTAGTGTGTTTGAATGGGAATCATCATTCGATATATTACTGTTGTTTTAATTCTAGGTCCAGTGCAGAAAAAGGCTGGGAACTATTGTGGTTGTGCACAGGGGTGTTTGCGTGTAGGTATGTATAAAGAATGTCGTTTCAATGCACGACGTTAACGGCCTCATTACTCGATATTTTTATTGTTTCCCAGTTCTTTACTTCTTCGTGATGTCAATCAAGTGTTTAAATCATGGAGAATACGTCAGCCGCTGGCTCACGACTGCCTGATGCGCCTGCAGAAAACAATTCGAGTCGGACAGCGGAAATATCCACCTCATCTGGTTGAAGTAGAGGCTATACAGGTATTTAATTGGAGCAGCATTCAAACGGTCAGCGAAAGGTCGTGGAATTTCAAAATTTTAAGACACTAACTCAGCACCAAAATTATTGGTCTGTATGAGCTGTCAAGGTCATAAAACTAAAATTAAGCTCAAAAGTGATAGAAAATGATGGAATTTTGTTTTCAAGTTTATTTGAATTCTGTGATGGGAGTATAGATGGATGAATTATTGGTTATTAACCATTGGGTTATAATTTATTTATTTTAGCACAAGACAACACAAATCTTCCACAAGGTTTACTTCCCCGATGATACAGACCAGGTGAGTACGATGGTGAATGATGGCAGGCAGGCAGGCAGATGAACAGATCTAAAATTCAGATCTAGAGAGATACCAACAAACATACAAAAAAACAAATTTGCTGATGCACGTTCTTGAACACTTTGTTATAATATGGTTGCTGTCTGTAGGCTTTTGAAGTGGATTCAAGCACAAAGGCAAGAGAGTTCTGTTCAATTGTAGCACAGCGTCTAGGACTGAAGTCTGCAGAAGGATTTAGTTTGTTTGTCAAAATTACTGATAAAGGTAAAGTGTTTTACTAGTTCTCTTTATTATTATTATTATCGCTAAATTAATTATTAGTTATGTTGTAAAGTGGTCGTTTACTTCGAGATTATCGTGAAAAAAAAAACGACTTCTCGACAACACGTTGAGGACGATTTCAGCTATTTCGCGTTTTCTTCTTGATGTCGGCGACGTCAACGTCGACGTCATTTGAACATAATTCGTGATGAGCACGCGCAGTGTTCTCTTTCACGTCGCGTTGCTCAATTTACCTAATGTGGCGATAGCATTAAAGTGCATTCATGGAAATTTGGTATAATGGTTAAAAACCATTACTTCGTGACGTGGTTCGGGCTGAGAGTCATGCAATGAAATCTGTTGGGTTGTCGCCATGGTCATGATAATCATTTAGTTTCACTGTTATTATTTATCATTTATTTGCATATATTTGCAGTTATCAGTGTCCCAGAAGGTGATTTCTTCTTCGACTTCGTGAGACATTTGACTGAATGGTTGAAGAAAGCGAGACCGACCAAAGATGGTAATTACATGATTGAAACTCATTTGTCGTGAGTCATTTTACTCAGGAAGCTATGAAAGAAAAATGAAAGGAGAGGACAGAAGACAGAAAAATGAAAACATGATAGATGATGAAATATATAGCAAAGAGATTGCATTTTTCCGTGCGTCTATACGCTAATAGATGCTCAGAAGAAGTTCAAATTAAATGTGAAGACAACAAAAAGTACGCAACGAGACGAACCAATGAGAGTGACATTGTATGACGTCATCTATGCGTGTGTACCTGTGTGTATCACACAGTTCTCGACAAATCGTGGCGGTCGTATTTCGCCAGTTATTATATAAACATGCATTCATGGTTTTCCAGGTCAGATGCCAAACCTGACGTACCAAGTGTTCTTTATGAAGAAGCTGTGGATTAACACTGTGGTTGGTAAAGATACTGCTGCGGACTGTGTCTTCCACTATCACCAGGTACCCAGTCATTCTCAAAAAGGTTGTCCAGACGAAAAGACATTTAGTCATTAATAGACATATTTGCATATATCACATTTTCAATTTTCTGGTAAGAATTTCAACTTTAGCTGCATAACTGCAATCCGTTATACACAATATATAATATGCAATGTACTTTGGTATTTTGAATTGCAATTCCTGCGAGAAAATTGAAAATATGATATATGCAAATAAGTTTATTACAGCCAAAATGGTTGCATCGCGACCAGCAAATTACAAATTTTGTTTTCATTTTGGTTTTTTCTGAGCCATCAATCAGTTTGGGGGCAGAGCTTCTTTCAAATCAACCAATCACTGAACGAGTTCGTGAATGCTCCGCCACCAAGAATGATGGACGGATCAGAAAAGACCAAAATCTTACCGACGTTGGAGGTCGCGATGCAACAATTTTCGCTGTAACGACTAAACGTCTTTTCATCTGGACAACCTTTTTGAGAATGACTGTATATGCAGATTTTGTATTTCTTGTTGTCAAATGATTCTACTGTGAGCCAAACAAATCTGCTGCTCTTCATTCTGCCCCTAGTGCGCCAAACAAGCTACCACCTAAATAAACTCGATATTTTCACTGCCCTTTTGCAAAATTACTGATTTGTGAAGAAGGTATAGAAGGTAATTTGAAAATGTTTTTTTTCAAAGAGGATCCAAAGATTGAAGTTTGAAAGCTGTAGCTATTTGTTAAGCTTTGACATCAAAATGTACTTGTGAATATTTCCAGGAACTCCCCAAGTATCTCCGTGGCTACCATAAGTGCTCCAAGGATGAAGCAGCCCAACTTGCTGGTTTTATCTATAGAGCTCGATTTGGTGAAGACAAACAACATTTTCAAAACATTCCGTAAGTTCGCTGCATTGGAAAAACGATTTGTTGCTTTAGCTTACCATTGAATTTATTTCCAGTAAAATGCTGAGGGAACTTGTGAGCCAGGATCTTTTAAAAGAACAATCTCCAGATGAATGGAAAAGGGTTAGTAGTTACCCAACTTCGTCTTTTACGGTTGTGATGTTTGACTAGTTACTTTAACAATGACTTTGCTGTGGTCGTTTTCTTTGCAGTCGATTGTAGCAGCGTTCAACAAACATCAAGGCAAAACCACAAACGAGGCCAAGATTTCCTTCTTAAAACTTATCCAAAGATGGCCAACTTTCGGTTCTGCGTTTTTCGAAGTGAAGGTGAAAATTGAGAGAGTTCTTTCTTTAACTGTTGATTTGACTAACATACTCGTTCGGTTTCAAAGGATGTCACTTTTGATGCCCAGCAGCAATCGGCCGAAATTGCAGCAGGCTTCAAGAATGACAGATATTTCAAAAACTCACCGTTTCACACAATTGTTACCACCATTTTGACCAAGAAATTTTGGGAATATAAAATTCTCCATAAAAATCTCCTCTTAGTTTAAATTGATTATTCTAAATGTAATTTATTTGTTGTTTATCTCAGCAAACAACAGAACCAAATTTCCCCGAGTTCCTAGTAATAGCAGTAAACAAAAATGGAGTCAACTTGATTAATCCCAAAACAAAGGTTTGTATCTCGCAAAGGCAAACAAGCAAACAAACACACAAACACACAATGCAAACACTCCCACAAATAATCAAAAAACAAACAAACAAAATAAAAAACAAGTAAACTAACTAACAAACTAACTAACTAACTAACTAACTAACTAACTAACTAACTAACTAACTAACTAACTAACTAACTAACTAACTAACTAACTAACTAACTAACTAACTAACTAACTAACTAGCTAGCTAGCTAGCTAGCTAGCTAACAAACAAACAAACAAACAAACAAACAAACAAACAGACAAGCAAACAAACAGACAAACAAACAAAAAATTGATGAGCAATCAGACCAATAGCAGTAGGGGACCGCGATCAAACTTAACACTCAAGATTGCTCCTTTGTCAACCCGTACAAACAGCATAGTTAAATGTTCTTTCTGCATGAATATCTCATGGTTTCTTTTTGCCAATGTTAGGAAATTATGGCGACCTATCCGTTTACTAAGATTTCTAACTGGAGTAGTGGCAATACGTACTTTCACATGACCATAGGCAACGTCGTGAAGGGTAGCAGATTCTTGTGCGAAACACAGTTGGTCAGTATCACACTTTTAGTTCATCATTCCCATTGATTGAAGCTGAATCTTTTGACTTTGGAGGACTCCATTTCACGTCAAGTTATAGTATAAATGTGGCCCCGTTAATTGTACGCAGGGTTAATAGTGCACTGCTATCCTTTTGGGACAAATCCTTATCCAATGGAAAATTTGATGGGGTTTTCCAATAAATTTATCTAATGGATAAGGTTTTATCAAGCAATTAGCGCTATCATCCCATCGTGCAACCGGAACTATGTACAAAATACTTGGAATATCCACCCTTATTTCTAGCTAATTTCTCCCAAATTATTCCACAGTACAATATCGTATTTAGGAAAGTGCGTCTCTTGTGAAAGTCCCATGATTTAACGCGATTCCTCCTATACTGCAAAGGCAAACGTCAGTTTTTCTAAAGGTCTGAGAACACCAACCTTCAACTAGATTTAACTCTTGTTTTTGATCAAGTTTTTTTTTTCATTTTTCAGGGCTACAAAATGGACGACCTGTTAACCTCATACATTTCACTAGTACTCTCTAATCTCAATAAGCAACGTAAACCCCCAACAATTCGCGCCCACAAGAAATCATAATGTTATCAAAAGGTATGGTGCATATGGACTTGGTTGCTTTGCAAACTAGTTTCCCGCTGTATTGAGTGTTCTTCTTTTTTGCAGTTCGTAAAAAGTCATGCAGAGGATTGGCTGGTGCACCATTCGCCGTTCGCGTTGTGCGATGGAACTGTTTTTTTTGGGGGGGGATGCCATTTCTCTTGAAGTGGCAGTAAAATGCATGTAACATCTCTTCATAATCACATCAGTTTTTTACAGTTTAGCTTATAGTATTTTTACAATGCATTATATCTTCATGTTACTTTAGAAAAATGCGACTAATACACTAAAACAGTTCCATGTTTTGACGTACTTACGCAAAGACGAATATTTGATGTTATTGACATCGTCTTGATGCAATCCGTTGGCAAAAACGTCGTAGGAATAGGTACAAGTTTTTTATTATAGTTTTTATGAAATTATTATTGAGGTCAAGCGAATGGCTCAGTAAAGAGAGATCGCTTAGTGTACTATTTACTAAAACAACACACTAAAACGCTGTCGGTTTAAATAGTGAATCAATTAAGATTAGAAATAGCATCATTTGTACAGTAGTGTCTCATGAGTAGTGTCCCATGCTTAATGATATTTAATATTTAATGCACAACGCATATTTATTGGTAGACAATAAAGATTCAAAATGAACATGTAACGAAAAACTATCGTTGGATAAAGTAAAGCTTAGTGTTATCGTGCGTCGGTGGTTTTATTGAAGAGTAAACAAGCAGTTATCATGGAAACTGTAATTTTCACATGCTCATCCAGGCTGGCATAAGCATATCTTTAGAGAACTTTAGTACAAAACATGCTATTATTTGTTAAAGTGCTACTTTGATCAAAAACTCATGGATTCACTCCATACATTTCTTTTGCAATCAAAATATCTCCGTGTAATTTTTTTTCAATTGAAGATCACTGGCCATGCAGTCAATCCTTGACACAACTGCAAGAAAACTCTTTTAAGGTACCCCTAGCGACCGGTGTGCGTTCAACTCTATATTGCGCCAAAACTTTTAGCCTAAACCCCATTAAAGTATACATTTTTAGAAAGCTGAATAAATGTAGAAACTATTTCTATTATTTTTATCGTAAAATGATTTTTTCCTTTTAGGTTAGAGCGAATTATTCAAATTTTCACCGAAGTGTCTTCGCGGAGTTCCCGGTCAATCAATATTGATCCGAAAACAATGTTTACTATCTTTCTGAGATCATGAGATATCACTTGTCAAAAGTGTGTCTCAGATTTTTGATTAGTTGCCCCGTTCTGTTATACATTCCTAAAGTTACAACACCGCGAAAATAGCTGTATCCGATACAAGAGTAGACAGACGATAACTTTGGAATGGAGCAAAAAATCTAAAATCGGAGACACAATTTTAAAGAACAACTATCGAAGACGACCTCTGCCAAATTTCAGATGAACCCATTAAAATTGCTTTGACCGGGAACTCAAAATACACGGCTAATTGAACGTAAATTCACTTCCGAGAAAAACGCAAAAATGTATTTTGGAGCAAAGAAGCGGGTTTGTTGATACAAGGGGGGGATTATAACACATAATAATCTTGCCCGATGACAGCTGAAGTAAAGGGCAACCAAAATCTTGTTACGTTTCCCACACAAATGGCGGGAAGTCAAGGCAATTTGATCACATTGAACTTTGGCTCTTGTTGAATAATCTTTTTACAAAGGTTTCGATAGTTTAGACAAATATATTCTTCACCGACAAGCTCTCTTGATGACAGGTCAATTGATAAGTGATGTCAATAGATAATTGCCAGGGATTAAGCTGGAAAAAAGTTTTTCGTTTATAACTCGCTATTAATAGAGCGATAACACTTAAACCGTGAAATAACTTAGTAACTAAATAGAGACAAATAGTAGCAAAACCCTTTGTTTTCTATTGTTTCATTAGTACTTTTTAGTTAGTACTTGTTTCACGGTTTTAGTGCTATCGCTCTAATCGCTAGTGAAATAATTTTTTCACTAAATCATAGCTTATTGTGTATTCTATCAGAAAAATGTAAAAAAGTAAAAATCGACCCTTTTGAGAAACTTTGGGGTGCCCTGATACCTTAAGCAAAATTATTTAGAGCAGAAATGAATAGAATAATTCAAGTCATAAAATACAAAGAAATGTAGTTGAGTCGATCACGTCACTGGCACCTAAAAAGAACGCTAAAAATCTAGTACTTCCCCTTTTGAATACCAAAAAGATATTCTAACTGGTGATCAATGGACCCTTGAAGATTTATTTCACGAAGTTTCTGCAAAATATAATTTCACCGATGTTTGATCAAAGTAGCTAAGACATTTTTGCAATTTCGATTAAAACAGCCGCGAAGTAGAATCGCAGCCTACACTCGGCCACTAATTTAAAGTGAAAATTGGTTTTCGAGCTTAAACTGAGATACTTAACAATACTCAAGAAAAATGATAACAAGAAATCATTCAAAGTCAAAAATTACACTGAGAAGTAAAATCAGAAATTTTGTTTTTGGTTTGCCGAGTGACTTCACTGAAATCACAGAAAAACAGACTCGCGAACAAATTGTGCAATTTGTGAAGACTGAAGATAGAACGGTACTGTATGAAATAAAGAGACAAAAACTTCTAAATAAGGTAAACAAATGCATGAGTTTGGAATTATGACTTTCTTCATTCCTTTCAAAAAATTTTGAGCCATGTCAGTCCTTCAGGTTGAAGCTACTTTGACAAGCTTTCAAATCACGTGTCGAAATGCTTGATCATTTTTCGTCTTTTGCAGAAAAAATCGAAAAGAAATCTTTATAAGTATCAAATAATCTGTTCTTCTTTCATTTTAGAGCTTTTTGGCTTATATGATCAAACCACTTTTTAGTGGGAGAAAGCTTCCCGATCTGACCGCCATTTTTTTTAGCCTTTCACAAAGGAAGTAAGCAGTTGCCATGGAAACTGTAATTTTCACATGTAGGTTTTTCAAAATTAAGTTGAAGAACCACTCTTCTCAGCCAAACAAATTGCAGAAGTTTCTTAGCTTATGTTATTACATACATAGCTAGAGTAGTAACACTAAAAGTGTGCAATACTTTGCACTATTTCGTACTAAATACCACTATTTAAACAATAGAAAACAAAATAATTTGCATAATTTAGCACTATTGAGTACTATTTATGTTGCACACTTTTAGTGTTTGTACTCTATATATACACAAAAAGTAATTATTACAGTGTCATTACAACAGAGTAATTACATACTAAAGGATGCATATCAAATATAAATCAGTGAGCAAATTAATACGAATATAGATTAAAGCAAATGCAAATATGAGCGTCATCAGTGGGTAAAGACAAACTAAGTTAATTCAATGGAAAGAATGATGAGTAGATAAAAACTGTTCTAAAAAGCCGAGTTAAACTATTACAGAAGAGAAAATTGTCTGCAGACTTATTTCTTGGCGTATGGAAGTTGCAAGTTAGAGCATGAGTTAAAACTTGCTCATCTTGATCATCTAAAAACAGCATCAAAGGGTTTGATGGGGTTAAGGGATTTTCTTCTTTTACCTCATCTTCTCTTGAGGCTTATGTTAATTAACACCCACTGCGATAGTTCCTACAACTTGTTACAGTTGCAGAGAGATGGGTTATAGTACATGTCAGTACTCACCGCATCTAGCGATACCAAACTCAAGTTCTATCTAATCAAGTATTTTTTCAAGAACCAAGAAGAATCCTTAAATTTGGTATTCTGTATATTGACGACATTAGACTCTTTAATACATTAGAATGCCTCTTGTAAAATTGAGCTAACAAGAGTTAATGTACTCGGGCTGCTTAGGAATTCATTCTTTGGGTGATAGTGACAAAAATTTTGAATTGCCTGCATACTGATACCCGTTCAAAAGTATTTTATGCAAATGAACGCTTTGTGTTGTAAACTATTCTTATATTTACATACAAAGTTTAGAAGTTCATATTTTTCTCAGAATTACATGCGAAAAAGACATTTCTGTATGACATACAACAAGGATAACAACATATATATTTCTCTATTAATTATTACTTTCTACCACATCGCGAATCTACATGTCTTTCGGACTCGTGGCAACTCCTGACCACATTTTCCCGCCTAAAACTGTCAGAATCAGAGATTATAGATGAACGCGAGCGCGCGTATTTCAACAATTAACCGATAACCGCGGCTTGGTGATTATTAGAAGCGTTAGCACTATCTTTCACTGGCTGAACTTTGTTATGTATAACTTCCAAGCGAGAACTGACTCCAGAGGCTTTTCTCTGAGGTTGATTTTCATGAACACGAGTTCGAAATCCGCAGAAGAGTTTTGTCAGGAAGCCTGTCAAACTTTGATGCATTGCCCTTTGGAAGGTTTTAATGAAGCCTGCATACACAATTGGGTTAATGGCGTGTGAGGTGTATAACAACGTGTAAGATATAATGTAGGATATCTTATCTTGATGACCAGTGATGGAATAAACCAGACGAATGATGACCCATGGAAGACACGTTATGGTAAAGCACATCACAAGCACGACGGCTACTTTTGTGATCTTGATTTCTTGGTCTAAATTCCTCCGTCCAAATGAGTTCATCATACAGACATTGTGTGCAACAACTCCCATCTTTACTTTGTACGATGAATACATCATGGCGAAGAGAATGGATACTATCACCAGAGTCCCAACACCGTTCAAAATCTCACCTGCAATGAAGTGTGGTTGATCTTCTTGTAGAGTTAGCCAGTGTGTTGGCACTACAATTACCAACACGCTCATTATTACTCCAGCACCTAAGGAGATGCACCAGATGATCTGAGAAATGCGTTTCATTCGAAGCTTCGTGATTCTTCGATGGAATGGGGCCTTGACGGCATCAAAACGGTCGATACATAAGAGAATATGACACAGACAGATCGCAATGCCAATGAAGACGGTGAGAACAAAATGAATATCACCCAGCACTTCAATATACTCGTGTACAAAGTCTGTTATGAATGTCATAAACATGAGTGGCATGTTCACTAAACAACCCAACAAGTCTGCTATGGCAAGATTGACGAGTATGAGGTTAGTTGGAGTACGCATACCATTATTTCTGTGTACTGCTGACCAGACTAACACATTACCAACAAGACCAACTAAAAATGTTAAGATGAGAAAAACACAGGAAATGATTCGAACGACTTCAGAAAACATTGCTCGATGTACAGTTAACCAATAGTTTCAGATGTTTGACTCAGATGCCTACTCTGTCCGAATAGGAGAAATATTAGTGTATAGTTCTTGAAAGCTAGGAAAGCCCTTCAAAAGTCACTTTACCAATTAAGAAGATAAGATACCTGACTAAAATGTAATTTCAAGTGTCTAGTATTTATGCAACTGTTGCAGTTTTTACCAATAGTAAATTTTATCTATAACTAAACCAAGAAGATATTTCCAAAATGGAACATCCCTGAAATACATCCAAGAAGTGTTGGTCCAAATTTAACTTGTCCTTGACACGTTTATGTGTTCCCTTTTCGAATCGTGTTTAGCTGAAAACTAAACTATCTTCAAGGAGGTTGCTTGAGTTTGTTAACGTCTTTGATCAATCTTCAACTGCACTGTTGTGGAGCTGGGTGGTTTCTCTTTAATGTTCGTTTGTAACTGTAGAGATCGAGCATAACAACGACTTGTGTCCATAGTAAATCATTGCCCCAAACACAGCAGCTGGATCGAAATAAAGAAATTGTAATATATAAGTCATACAGTGTAGGGGCTCTTGTTTCTAAGATTACAGTGGATTTAAATAACAATGAAGAGAAAAATCAATTTCTAACCAATAAAGCTACAGAAACTGTAATCTCTCCAGATTACCGGATCCAATAAGAATAAATTCTATAAGATCATTAAAGATTTAATTTCTAGATTCTTTGCCTTTCAAGAATAGGACAGAATAATTAGCAAAATGTACAGTGTGCCTGAGAGAGCAAACGATATATTGCTTGATATGATGTCACCTGGCCGTCTATAACAGCAGTGAATCTTCATTGTCAGTACAAGGATTGCCAATACCACAACGACCCATTCAAAAATAAATTCCAAACATTAATGAGGCAGATGGAAATTATTTCAAAGCGTTTTTTTTAACTGTTCTTTTCTCTTTTTTCCGATTGATTTTACTTCTCAAAGCAGACGTGAATTAATTATTCCAAGGAAGGATTTTATCTTAATTTGTTTATGCTGGTCGAGGGCTTTTCCTTTTTCTGAAGGCAGTCGTGAATTTCTCCAAAGCAATTTATTATTTCTTTTCGTATCTTTCTTTTTGTCTTGCTTTTCTATTTCCTTTTTCTTTTTTCTTTTTAATCTTTTGCTGATTGAGTTTTCGGCTCCAAAGCAATTTTTGTAACTTTCTTTACCGGTTGAATATGATACGCAAAGGCGTTTTTTATTGATTGTTCAAGAAAATCTGATCTAAATATCCTCTCGTCTCAGTATACAAAAAGGAAAACAGCCCTGAAGTCAAGCGCCGCAGTCCAAACTCCTTCTTTTCGCGTCGGTTCCGTCGCTAAGAAATTTCCTCAGCTGAATATACAAGTTTTAATTATTTTTATTTGATTATTATGAAAGCATGCAGCGAAGTTCCTTATCTTGAAAATGTTAATGTATTCATAGATTTGCAATGATGTGCTGTTTTTCTTTCTATTTGGTAATGAGGAATGGGCAATGATATGACAAGTACTTAACTCGAATTTAACAATTTTTGATTTTAAAGTGTTGGTAAAACAATCGAGAAATCTTATTTTTCTTTCTTGTTTTCTTTCTTTAAGTACCGTCAAAACTCAAGAATGCTTAACTGATATTGACTTCCTCTTTGTCGGAAGAAAAACTGAAGGCGGTTATTCCTCGAAATGTTACGAACTTACTATAGAATCTTTTCCTTGGTATTTCAAATTTCGTTTTGTAAACGTTACCTGACTATAAGCTCAATGTCAGAACTGAAACGTCCTGTTTAGAAAAACCTGGGGATTTGAGGGGGTCACCCAATTGCACATACTCCACATGGACCCTCACGTGCACTGTGTGATGATATTACACAATGTGGCAAATTACGATATACCATAGCGAAATAATATACAACAATGTATATATATATACTTTTCCATTCTCTTTGAGCTTAAAGTTGATCGAGTTCAATGTTGAGCAGTTTGAACTGTCCACGTGCTTGTACAGCCCAATAAGAACAAGAAATTGAATACAACGTGCCTAAAACCGAGCTCATGTGTATCCACAGCATTACATAACAGAACATTCAGAATAATTACGTAATAAAATAACACAATTACAAGTAGTAAGAGAGGCTTACAAGAATGAATGGAAGAATTTTAGCTTTTCTACACCGCTGGACGCTGAACATTCCTACCAGAACGTTTGGAAATTTTGATTTCTTCGCTATTATTATCTCGTGTTCGTACAAAGCCGCTTTGTAAAATATTTTTCAAAATAAATTGCGGCAATTTATTTTACAAAAATGAACGAAGCCACTAATGACGTTAACTAAAAGCTTTGTCTTTTAATGGTGTTTTTCTACTTTTAATGATGTTCTAAATTTCCTTTGACGTACTGTTCATTATATTTATCAAAAGACTGTTATACTCGTTATTTTCCATTTGTATTCATTCAATTCGGATTACAGTTGAAATGAAAAACAAACTTGATTATTACGCACAGAAAAACAAAAATGTCGTCATAACTACCCCAAAAAAATTCAACCTATCCAGTGTTAATTACTTGAAGATTTCAGTCATATACTTTACTGTAATCAGTTTAGGGGTTTCCTATAATGAAGACGAGGAATTCTCGAATCATCAGATTTTGTGTAAGAGAATTGTTTCGTATTATACTACTCAAGTGAATGTTTGACAGTTGTCTTTTCTAAAGCATCATGCAAAGTTCTAGATTGATAGGTCTTGATAACTTGTCCTTTTTCTAAAAGTAGTGGCGGATCGGGGGAGTTCTTCCTTGGGTGCCCGGCAACCCCCTTTCTTTTAATTTTTCGCTTACCCGACTAATAACCTATATTTAATGTTTTATACAATATAGAATGTGAAGTGAATCCCCTCAGCTGTCCGAGCCCTGGATTAACCTGTATTTATTGTTTTGTACAATATAAAATGTCAAGTGAACCCCCTCAGTCTGAGCCCTGGAGTCCGCCCCTGAAAAATAATATCATTAAGTTGAAATTTCGCAAATGATTTAGAAAAACTCATGTTCCATTTTAATATGATACCATGCCAAATACACAACTTTCATATTGGCTGCTGGTAATTATCATAAATGCTAAAAAAATAATTATTTCTAGAAGAGCAACTCTTTGAAATTATGAAGATTTTTGATTTAGGTAATGTGAGCAAGTTTGTAAAGAAAGTAATAAATCCTTAACAAGATAGGAAGAAATGCACCAAAACAAGGCCTTCCACCACTGAAGGCATCCAAAAATACATATAGATCTCTCTAATTTTGTCTGCACATAACCTCTTTGGTATTCAATCAAAATTGATCAAACTGTCTGAAAATATTTCTCAGGAAGTACTTTCTTGCATAACATTCATCATTTCTTGTAATAAGCTCTCGTTTCTTCTACTTGAAAAAACTGAATTGTGAAAGTGGTGAATCGATACATCCATGAAAGAAAAGATATCGGTCCTAAAGACGGTGGCGGCTTTCTTAGAACAGAATTATTTGGAAATGCTTTCCAAATATTTGTCAGCCAATACGTTAAAAGATAGTCACTTTTTACAATTACTTTTCTAACAGAATGTCGTCTTTCATCGCTTTACACAACGAAACCCGTTTTTGATATTATCAAATGGGGAAAATAGAATATCGTATCCTATGAATTACATTGAATCTACACTTTCTTCCAAATAAAAGTCTTAGAAATCATTTTCGATCTGTTGATGAAAAGTGTCACTTCTCTTCAGTATTGAAGACTGTTAATTAAAAACTGAGACTATGTTTATTCAAGTTGAAAGAAAGATCATTTTCATATTAAAAGATTAATATTCCATCAATTCGATCCCTTTTTGATTTTGAAAATGAGAAGCTTTATATTTGTTAATACTATATGTTTGCTGTTCGTGACTGATATTGGAGTTCTAAATCCACTAAACAATGGGAAACATTAATTTGGTAAGCAATGAAAATCCCTGTTACCATTCTAATTGGTTTTGTGTATGTCTGAGATTTACCTTAATGCCCCAAGGACATCGGGTTTTTGTCGACGTCGTTTGTCTTCGGTGTTCTAGTAAGCTTAGTGACCTTAGTTTCTCAGGGAAATGTCTAAACAAACTTGTTATAAAAAGCCACTTCTTTCATACTTCACCGGCTCAGTTCTGAGACTTCAGTATTCTTTGTAGACAGACGTATGTGGCGGGCTTGAACTGTGCCGGCTTTTAATGATATGCCATGTTTGTCAGATTCACATGGAGCAATCAGACCTGACAAAAGTACACCAGCACAGCCCCAGTGATTGATGGCTTATTTGATTTTAATGTAAAGTTCAGGAAATCCACTCCCCAAAATAATACAGAACATTCAGAACATTTGTTCAAAGTCCTTTCGATCTGAACAAAAGAGTTTTTAAAAGCGTTTTTCACACGTGAGTTGCCAAATGCATTGTAAAAGAGTGATATTAAAATAATTCTATTCATAATACTGTTAATATGACGGGCAACATTTAAAAGATTTAAAGTGAGTGTTATTGTTATTCTTTGCCATTGTAGCTACGCAGATGTTTGCCGGACGTGTTGTGGTGACAGCCGTATGCTAGTGTAAGCAGAGTACAACAGTTCTATCCGCTCAAGCCCTTGATCAAAAAATCTATCACTCATGAACGACATGAAATCACAAAAGCTCTGCTAACATAATAGTCGGATCTGCTAATTTTGATTTGGGAAATGTCAAAAGATAAGGAGGGGAGGGAGGGGAGGGGAGGGGAGGGGAGGGGAGGGGAGGGGAGGGGAGGGGAGGAATGATATAATGAAGAGGATCATCATCATCAAAAGAAAGTATGTTTTTGAAGACTATCTAAGTCACGTCACCAACACTAAGCACAGCTGTGCTTAGTGTTGGTGACGTGACTTAGATAGTCTTCAAAAACATACTTTCTTTTGATGATGATGATCCTCTTCATTATATCATTCCTCCCCTCCCCTCCCCTCCCCTCCCCTCCCCTCCCCTCAGAGTGGCTTTCACAAAATTACGAATCAGTAATCATAGACTTGAAGTAGAAATGGGACGGTATAGAAGGACGTACCTGATTTATGAACAAAGCTTTTACCCAGTATGCAATATGGGAATAGAATCGGAAAGACATTTTCTTATCTGGTGTCCACTTTATGACACCAACAGAAAAGAATCAGCAGAACACATTGAAAAAAATACTAATATTAATATCAACAAAATGAACACTGATAATCGTTTTTTTATTTTTGATGAATCCCAGAACAAGGTTTCTACAAAAAACTGTGTCAGCACATGTATATATAAATGCTTGCTGATACGAGAAAGGAAACTAGAAACTTAAAATTATAGAGTAATTTAATTTATTTGATATCATTTATGTACTTTAAGTATACAATGCCAAATAAAACGTTTTGTTGTTGTTTGTTTGTCATGCAGTTGAACTTGAAATTTCTTTTCTCCTGCTTCTTGTGACTTTAGCTGGCATGTCATCGTTTAACGGACGTTATTTCTATCTAATTCTTCATCTTCCTCGCTGCTCTCAGTATCAGGGGTGGCGAATGGTACCTAGAAAATCGTGGGTCTCGGCAACTTTTCATCCGATCTCGGAATCTCGGAAGCCTTTGTGATTGATGTAGAACGTCTACATACAAAGACCTACAGCGCATGCGTAGCAGCCCAATCTCACTCGGCGCGGAGGCAAAATGGCGGCGATCAAAGACAGGAAACAGAAGTCGATAGAAGATAACCATGACAACGAAACTTCAGAGCGAGTCAAATGCTTATTGGACACGAAAATAGGACGCGAACTATTTATACGAACACTTCTCGTCCTATGCAAGCCTCACTCGTACAAATGGGCCAGTTCGCGTCTATCTTATGTAAGTCGCGTCTTATTTGGTCTCGTTTAAATAGCCCTAATGATAAAAACAAATATCTGGAGAAATTTCATTGATTTCAGACGAATGGTTGAGCTGCAATCGTTAAATCAAATTTTCACTGAAATTAGCACTGAACCCGGCCTGAACGCACTTGAGTCGAGGAAATTGTAGTAATTATTATTAAAATGAAAATAAGCGAGCGAGCGCTCATGGACGTGTGACGGCAATTCAAATTTTATTCAACATGTCAAAACACTCTACTTTTTGTCATTTCCCCTAGACTTGTACAAAAGCATGATTTTTAGTGTATTGCTAAAATAGCAACAGAAGATTCAAGGATAAGCTACTAGTTGGTTTATACTAATGCAAGATGGCTTTACAGCGAGACCAAAGTGTACACAGGTGAATCTGAAAAATTATCTGTTACTCTAGAAATGTTATCTGAGTTGAACATTTTTGAAAAACAACAACAACTGATTAAACAACTTGTTGATTGATTTTGAGAATCTTTAGCATGCAAACTACCACAAGTCCAGTAATCTGTACATAGCCCAAAACGAAAACTATTTTTCTACTTAATTAATAATAATCTTATCTTCAACAACCGACGAGGTCGTCTCCCAAAAGTCGCGATTCATGTCCTAGTCGTTGTATCGGTAACACAGGAATCAAGGTAAAACTTCCATTATATTTGTATCAAAACGCTTGAAATTTGCGAGGACAGTTATCGTACAATATGGTTTCTGACGAGTAAAGAAATCGTCCAACGACAGCCATGTTGATTTCACATCTTTGCTGTCAGAAATGGTAGACATTTTGAGAGTCTCAGACCCAGCGTTGAAAGAAATTCTTGTTCTTTAGTGAAGACTATACCTTCTCGAGTACCTTGAGAACACCCAAAGTACTTGACAAAAAAGTTCAAAAGTCGTTGTTTACAGCTCCAAAACTTTTTCGTGCAGTTCAAAGAAGACGTTAGTGATGATCACGTTAGTGATGATGATATTTCTTTATTTTTTTACTATTCGTTTGAAAATCAACTTCAAAGTGAAGGGTTTTGCTCTCCTTTTGTCGAAGTACTTTTTTCCGCCGCTCGGGTGTGAGCAGACACGTCGGTTAACAAAAATTTGGCGCAATTTTTCTCTCGCTTGTTTTGATCTCCGGTGATTTGGTTGTCTGAAGACTTTGGTTTGCAAGTTTTGCCGAGCTTTTCACTCTAGTTTTTGGATACATTTTGGTAGAATGTCTATTCAAGTCTTCCACAATGATGGCATGTTTATATACAGGGATATTTGTTCATAAATTTGACGATCTGAAGGTATGAATTGTTATTCGGTTATCGTTAAACTTTGTTCAGACCCCAAGACAAGGGATGCCTCTCTTCCATGTTGTTTTCAGAACCGACTGTTGCTGTTTCCTTGCTTTTCATACCGGAACTCCCTGTTTAAAGGAACTCAAAGGAATGGCAATGTCACATTTTAAAAATCCTGATAAATGGTAAATTTCTTAACATCGACAATTCAAAAGAGATGGAATGTTAAATTGTGGAAGACCACTAAAACTCATTATAGATAAACAAATATAATGGGACACTATTTGCTCTTTGACTTTATACTTTACTAATAAAAAAAGCAAAAAATATCTAGTTTTATGTGTTTAAAGACCTGTGTGACAACCTCATGGATGATATCTGTTGATTTCAACTTGAAAGCATTAGTATTAGTTTATGAGCGTCATTTATAAAAACGTGGGATGCACAAAATGTCATGAAAATCATTATCTGCTTTGAAATGACACAAAAATGGTAAAAAGTAATAAAAATGTCCAAATTCATCTAAACAAAATCTTTGTGACAAAAAAAGCAAAACAAAACACAACAAAAACAAGACACACAAACGGCAAAAACAACAAAAAACAAAAACAAAACAACAAAACCCAACAAAATAAAGCAAAAGAAGAAGAAAAAACAAAAACGAAAACAAAAATAAAAATAAAAACAAAAACAAAAGCAAAAACAACGAAAACAGCAGCAGCAGCAGCAACAACAACAACAATAACAAACAAAACAGTGCCTACATTGCTTAGTAACTGTTTCTGTTAAAAGTGGGCAAGACAAGGTAGCAATGAATTCTTGAAAGCTAATTTCTTGAAATGTCATTTCTGTCAGGAAAAATGCCTCTTTATGCTAATTTGTGTCTGCTCTACTTTGTGGTTGCTTTTGGATACGTCGAGATGGAGATGGTGCAGAACATCAGAAAAACAGCAGGCCTAAGATTCCGTGATTGAGCAAACTAACAAGGTACGTACTTGACAAAATAGTTATGAATTTCTGGAAAATTCAAAATTGCCAAATTATCTTCTTTACCTGAAGTGTGTTGCTCCATTTTAATGGCCTGTTTTAATAACACTGTTGGAACAGAATACCTTCCAAAAATTAAAACTAAATAAAACTAAACTAAAATAAAATAATACTGAATAAAAAATAACGGGCTTTTTAAATTGTACATTATTGAGACGATGATTTTCATACTTTTAATAAATATTGCAACAGTTTGAAAAAACACGAATTTACTAAGCAATACATACATTAAGGGTTTGATAGATGACTCTGACAAAGCAAGCCGAGCAGGTGGCTTTTACTGTTTGAATTAATTTGGCGTTTTCAGTGTTTCATGTATCACAGTATCCTTTAGGAGAGTTTTGGTCTTATTCATCAAAGATAAAACCTTGAACAAATTTAATCCTTTGACGAGTTTCGCGCTCGTCTACCCGAGATAGTACTTCTTGTAGATTTGCTTGGAAATTGTTCCCTTTTTTTGTTATGAGGATTCATCTGCTGAAACAGGAGACCCTTGTGTGGGTCTTATGGTGTATAGGATTTCTTTACTGTTTTCAGCCGCTGCTGGGACAACACTGAAGTGGTTGTTGATCTTGATCTTCAGTGTTCACAAATTTCAAGTAGTAATCCCCCAGTGGGATAGTCACATTCAACATAAATTGTTGACATAAAGCTCAAGCAATTTCCTGGTAGAGGAGGTTTCCCCCTCTTGTTGATTTAGTTCTTAACTATTATACCCAAAACAGGCGAAGAGAAAAAAAAGGCTGAAAATGTTTATCAGCGGCAGAGGTTTAGTTTCGTCCAAAGACAGCCATACATTATATCTTGGATGTGTTTCAGAACTTATTTATGCTAAACTAATTGATTTCAACTGATTGACAACAGCACTTAAGTATTTATTTAGTCAGCCAGACTTTGTTCACGAATTAAGCGTGTATGCCCATATTTTGCCCGACGCCAGAGTAAGAGGACCCTTTTCCATTGCAAACGAATCTGAAACTACGATTTACCAGTTAACTTTCCGTTGAACAATGTTTTCTGAAGTCGTTCGAATCATTTCCTGCGTTTTTCTCATCTTAACCTTTTTAGTTGGTCTCGTTGGCAATGTGTTAGTCTGGTCAGCAGTACACAGTAACAATGGTATGCATACTCCAACTAACCTCATACTCGTCAATCTTGCCATAGCAGACTTGTTGGGTTGTTTAGTGAACATGCCACTCATGTTTATGACATTCATAACAGACTTTGTACACGAGTATATTGAGGTGCTGGGTGATATTCATTTTGTTCTCACTGTCTTCATTGGCATTACAATTTGTCTGTGTCATATTCTCTTATGTATCGACCGTTATGATGCCGTCAAGGCCCCATTCCATCGAAGAATCACGAAGCTTCGAATGAAACGCATTTCTCAGATCATCTGGTGCATCTCCTTAGGTGCTGGAGTAATAATGAGCGTGTTGGTAATTGTAGTGCCAACACACTGGCTAACTCTACAAGAAGATCAACCACACTTCATTGCAGGTGAGATTTTGAACGGTGTTGGGACTCTGGTGATAGTATCCATTCTCTTCGCCATGATGTATTCATCGTACAAAGTAAAGATGGGAGTTGTTGCACACAATGTTTGTATGATGAACTCATTTGGACGGAGGAATTTAGACCAAGAAATCAAGATCACAAAAGCTGCCACTGTTCTTATGATTGGTTTTACCATAACGTGTCTTCCATGGGTCATCATTCGACTGGTTTATTCCATCACTGGTCATCAAGATAAGATATCCTACATTATATCTTACACGTTGTTATACACCTCACACGCCATTAACCCTATTGTGTATGCAGGCTTCATTAAAACCTTCCAAAGGGCAATGCATCAAAGTTTGACAGACTTTCTGACAAAAGCCTTGTGTGGGTTGCCTACACGTGTGCATCGAAATCAGTCTAACGAAGAATCCTTTTGCTATTGTACCTCTCGTTTGGAGTTCACACATAACAAAGTTGAGCCAATTAATGAGGATACTGTTGGCAATTCTAACCATGCGCGAGCCACAGTTAATAGTTCACAAAACTGTTTGCAATGAAGTTATAGAGTTTCAATTTAGTTGTATTACCATAGATGTTGGAATTATTTCCTTTTATGGACTTTGCCATAAACAATACATTAAATGAAAATGGTAGCTTTGCAAGATAAAGTGTTAAAATTCACCAGCGTGGTTTGATCGGCTACACATTTTGCATGCTATGCTTGTAGAAACTGAAGGGAGTTATTGGTCATGTGATAGCGATATGACGGTTTCTTATTGTCTATGATCGATCATGGTCGTTTGAACATGATGTTAAATATCATATGGGAAATGGATATGGCATTCTTGATTGAGTCGGATTTTTTGTCATTGCTATTCCTTGCTGTCAGTGTTTTCTTTCACGTGATTTCTGGAAATTCTTATATTACCATAATCTTAAGGTATTAGAACTGACTCAGGGTTAAAAAAATAACACAACATTTTACCGCGTATTTAGCTTGTTTAGGACTACCTAAACACATTTTGTACGATTTTCGATGTCTATGTCTTATGCCTGAGCGTAAAAATAAGACGAAACATTGTTTCTAAGGAAGAGATTACATGAAATTTGAGCACAGTAGCAGAATAACATAATCTATTTGAGTATGGCTGGTTTATAGGTTGTATTCTGGTCTTGACATCGTTTACTGGGTCTAAAAATCCTTGTAGACCTTTAAAAGTTAGATACCTTCCTATCCCTGGTATTCGATTTGAGTCAATTGTCGTAACTTTGTATTTTTTCAACCTCAAATCACAACAAGTTTGTTGAAAGTGTAAGGCAATACTATGACCTCGGAGATGACCTCGGATAGGATGTATTTTCTTTGTTTCTCCTCTCTCCACACATTCTTTTCTGTCCAAGAATTAATAAAGATATAGAGAAGCTATAAATTAATTAAGTATACAAAGAAAAATGCCATGATTTAGCGTTAAACTCGACAAATACGAGCGAACATAATCTGCCGTGACGAAGTCCTCATATTTCAAGGTGTCGTTGTTAGGTATGCCATAATTTGTTTTGACCGAATACAAAGCTCCACGTGGACGATGATTTTCCGATGGTTTACGGCCGATATTCGAAAGATTTTCGATGCAGAGTCGTGTGTTATGACGTAATTGATTCCAGAAACAATATGGCGGCGGTTTCTTTCGTGCTGAGACCAAAATTGCGAGATTCTGATGGATTTTCTGATGAAAATCGAGGGTGATGATGACCTTTTTTCCAATAATATCTTTTCTAAAGCTCGTAGCCCAATGATTTTTGGTAGAAAAGTTAAATATGCTTTGGAGATCAAATGATAGGCAGCCCGGAGGACAACATCGCATTGAAGCAAATCCGTGAGTAGGAAAAGTTGAAATATGGTTCTAAGTAGTTTGCGGTCCAACTAAAAGGCCATTTTCTCCGGGCTGCCTAATTTTTGTTCACCATGGTATCTAGTAGGTGATCTATTCTTTTAGGTTTCTTCGTGCAAATATAAATTGAGATATCGCGGAAAGATTGATTTTAATTCATTGGGTTGGCTGTGCTATTTTGACACCTTAGGTGTGAAATTTTTCACTTCTGATCCGATATTTTGAAAGAGAATTTCCTCAATAAATTTTTTATAATGTAATTATTGGTAATTGTTTGGTTTGATCTGAGTTATTTTTGTCAAAATGACACCCATTTTAACCAGTTCTAATACCTTAAGAGCTTCTGGACCGTGCAAAACCAAACCAAACTAATTAACACCATAACAAATTGACATACCACATTGAAGTACATAGAATTGATAAAGATACATATAAATTGAATAAGTGATAACTCCACGTTACAACACAACATCAACCACTACAGAAAAAATCTGCATGAGCCCCAGGTGTTCCCTGCTAGCAGAGTTTCTCTCGTTACGGTCCTGCAATGAAAATGAGAGACTCTGCCGATCTAAGCCGTTTTCTTTGATACACCGCCGTCCACAACCGTGGACGAAGCAAACGGGTTCGAAACCGGTTTTAACTGGAAAAGGCTCTGTTGCGATTGGACAGTAAAGTCGCATGTATAGTCGTAAGAAAAGTGTTGCTGTCATGCAAGGTTCAAGCGTCTCGAAACTTCGACATTTGTGGACGAAATCGACTAAAGACGCATATTTTCAGTTTTATCGTAAATGCAAGATCAAAATTTGGAACCATTTACAATGTTTTGTAGGAAATCTGAGAAATGAGCAGAAGTGACCTGAGGTCAATTAGCTACTGTTTATTCACGCATTCAGGGAACGTTTTTTGCCTGAAATATTTTCGCATTTCATGAAAATTGCCGGCCATTTGACATCCTTTATAGTTTTTCCCTAGATTTATTGAATATTTGCGGAAAATAAATGCTCTGGGAATAACTGAAATTCGTTGATTGATGCAAAAGTCTATATATTCACGTGCGTTGCTAAGTTACCGGAGCGCATGCTCAACAAAGAAAACGGCTTAGATCGGCAGAGTCTCTCAATTTTCATTGCAGGACCGTAACGAGAGAGAGTCTGCTAGCAGGGAACCCCAGGTGGGAACCAAACCCACGACCCTCCGATTAACTAGACGGATGCTCTACCACTGAGCTACTGGAAACTCGTATGATTATCTGAGGTTTGAGTGTGAATATATAGCATTGAAGTACCAAGCACAGAATTTATGTTAAAAAATGATTTTCTTTATAGATAATATAGCTATGCTTTGATGACAAGCTTTCGATGATAACTGTCAAATTGATACTTTTTGCGCAAGCTAGCCTTGATGAACGTTCACCTGGGCGGAGGTGAGCCCGGGACGTCAACTGCCATTGGTCCCTCATGACCATTATCAGGTTTCATGGATATATCACCCTCAAACAATAATCCATCGTGTTACATGCCACCTACGATATGTCTGGAAGGATCAATGGTGGTTAACAATCCCGGCACGACTGCTGGAGCTGAGCACAGAGGGTATTAGATAACCCCGGGAAGGTTAACCATCAAAGGGCTCCACAATACAACAGACATTGAATAATATAGTCAAATGCACCAGACAACTTCTGGTTAACAAGGAACTCAAACAGGCCAAATATACTATTAACACACAACTGAAACCCAGTTCTAGTCTTCGCCAAACTGGCACCTGAACCCAGTTTAGTATTCGTGCCCAGCCCTAATGGCCCAAATTAAAGAATTTCGCTGAACACACAGTTATACCACTCGCCAAACTGACTACTTAATGGCACCTGAACTTAGTTCTGTATTTGTGCCGGTCCTGCAGAACCCAAACTTAACGAATTTCGCTGACTCAGTCAGCACGCCAAACATGTGTGCTTCGCTGAGCACTTTTAGCCCGTGGCAAAACAAAAACATTGCAGTCCAGAGTAAAACAAGCCACAACGTACAAGTTACGTACAACAGACTCGTGGGTTCATGGAAGACGAGTTCGTTACCAATCTGAATCGTTTACCTGCTCGTTCGTTGAGCCGCCAGCCGTTGGAGTTTCGAAGGATCGATGTTCTTTCATGTTCTTTGTCTCGCCGGTTTGGGCAATTGACAATATGCTAATTGAGGTTGTTTGTTGTATAGTTTTTGCATATGATTAAATCACCTCCCGTGGGAAGGTGTGGTCGGTTTGAATAGAGTGCACTATACTAACAAGCACGTGAAAATGCTCACATTTTGTAATTAGCTAGAAACAAGTCTGATTTGAAACGTTACCGGCATAAAACCAGCATTCATTTCGGGCTTGGCTTGACGCTTGTTGCTCTGAACCGTGACAACATTTTTTGAAATAAGTGTATACACAAACAAACATTTTTAGTGAAAATGGCAGTTAGGCTTGAAACTTCAAGCGTCGAATTTTTTCACAGATCTAATGAGATATTAAGACTAACTGTCAATAACAAGAAAAAGTGCCTTGGTTGCTAACTCCCATTCGTGACTAAGATAATCTGTCGAATCACAGTAATCTAGAAATAACTCTTGAAGTCACCACATTTTGTCCAAACTCGTAGATTGCATAGGAAATCGCAGAAACGTGAGTGTAATTCGCGGTTATGGTACGAATGATGCTTTGAAAGAGAACTTTCAAAGAGGAACTTTTCAAATGAGAACTTAAAAGCATCATGAGTGACCATAAATCCTGAATTGTACGAGCAGTTTATGCGATTTTTATATTATAATATACTCAACAAAATACAAAAAACATACGGCTTGCCAAACACAAGACAAAATTAAGATTTGAATGGTTCCCTGTCCCATCTTTTCAAATTTCATTCAAATGATAAAAATGGTACAGGAAAAAAACTTTATTAAAATGTTAATTCATAATTATGGTCTCCTGTAAATATATATTTCTACTACTTATTTATGCATGGACCAATCAGAATGCAGATGTTTTTGTTGAGTATATTATAATAGGTGAAGTAGGCATATACAATTCAACCAGTTCTTGACGATTTTAGTGGTTCGGCCCAAAGTGCTTTGCTGAGTCCTTCTTTGTAAGCCACATCAATGAATTTGAGATATTTGAGGCAATAAATTAAACAAAACGACCAGCGAGGAGAGAACTCTTGTATTTCTCTTTAGCTACGATAAAACCTTGTTTTATGGATACAAAAGAACTTTTCACGTCAAGAAGGTGCTTATTTTGTTTAGTACTATCACGAGAGCATAAATAAGAGAGGGAAACTTCTTAATACCGCGCACACCATGACAATTCCCGGTTGGGCTATTTTTAGTAACCGGAGGCAGTTTACTTTTCGTCTTACCCTACTCCCTTGCGTCATTATTCAGACACTTCTGATCCAGAGAACCGTTTAGTGTAGATTTGAGTTTTCAAAAACATCAAAGTTTTATTAGTTCTGCTGTTGTTCATATTATCTAGCATCAAAGCTATGTATATTCTCATTACAAAAGAATGATTTTGATGGAAAAAAGAAAAAAACGTTGAAGATTTATTTTGTTGTGTTTCTGAATGAAATTTTAGCGGAAATGCACGCGTCATCGAGCACGCGCTTAGGTTTTATTCAAAAACTTTCGCTCATTTAGATGAGAAAAACTCGTTTTATTATATGATTTTTTCATGAATATTAATAATAGGAAATCATATGGCTTTCTCGTGAAATTTGGAATAAATTTGAAGGCGATCATGGGATTTTAAAAAGCTCAAATCTTTGAAATCCCACTCGTTCAAATTTATGACGCACGGGAGTAGGGTAAGATGAAAATTAAACTGCATCCGGTTACTAAAAATAGCCCAACCGGGAATTATCATGGCGCGCGCGGTATATATTATGAAGTTTCCCTCTCTTATTAATGCTCTCTTGGTACTATTTAGAATATTTCTGAGAAGAATAAACGTTTTCAGATTTACAATTTAGACGAAAAACATTAATAAACATTAAATGCCTGCTGTAGAAAGTTGTCAAATATATACACAGTTCCAGCCACTTCATTTGTTGCCCGTGATATTTGCATGATCAGGGTCGACAGAATTCCCAGCTGCTGGACACTTAATTTAATAGAAGCTACCACATTACCATCCCCTTATTGAGAAAATGGAATAGTTATATAATATATATAAAGTAGAGCTCTATTCTTATAAGATGTAGCAATCACAGTATCAGCTTTCATCAAAACATTTAGCTGCTGTTTTCTCAAAAATGCTTCGATAGGTTTTAATTAACGTTACCTGGCTTCAGCCTCAGGTTTAAGCTGTCTAGTCTGTCTGTGCAGTAGCTCGCGGTTCGAAGCGGCTTACATTCTGAGGAAATGCGCACTTGAGCAATTTTAGTGGCGTCATCGGGGCGTATTTGTGCCCATCTCCTCCCAACCAGTATCCAACCAGTTTATACTGGTTTGATATTTTTGGTAAAAAATTCATTAAAGGCCCGCGTCCCAGAAAAGAGACTTTTTAAGACATGCTGCTATACACTCTGTGAACGAGCATAAAGCATTTACTAGCTTAACTGCATTATCACAATAACAACAGACACAATTGCAGTGGGGGCGGGCATCTCGTTTTATTCGTGCTACAAGTCTGACGGAGAACGGTACAAGCTAAGATTGAGATATTGGTATATATGCTATATAGGCTAAGAAAACTAGCCCAAATTGCCTGTTAGGTCACGAGATCCACCACGGAACAGCCAGGGAAGCGACTTTACTCGGACTACGTCAATTTGAAGCGCAAACACTTTTTGCGCCATTTTCTTCGTTAAAATAACCTTCCATCTCTGAATTCTTCTAGAAGAGCGCCTCTACTGCCTATAGTGAAGCTTAATAATGCATGCCTAGGGGCTCCTGAAGTATCAAGTGGCACGGCAAAACAACAATTTCAACAACAACAAACACACACACAAATAAAACAAAAACAAAACAAACAAAAACCTAATGTTGAAAACTTAATCGGCATGGTAGTCGAATCGACCGTCGATAAAAGTAAAGTATAAAGTAAAGCGACCACATTTTACGTCGATAACTCGTGACAGTTATTTGACTAATCGATAAACTTGAGGTCGACATTGCACTCATTTTACTCCCCCCTGTCCATCAGTGCTCCGTTTTAAGGGTATTTAAAGGTACTTTAAGCTACACAGAAAGGAAAGAAGTCGAAACAAGGATTTGAGATCCGGGAATCGAACTCTGGACCTCTTGCACCGAAGGGCGCGCACTAACCAACTGTGCCATCCTTGCTCCTAAATATGTCAATGACATATTTACCACAACACAGCGCACTGCCTTCATTAACATATAAAACGTCCTCTTCCATAATGAAAAACCTAATAATATAAAACGAATTCGAAAACTGCATTGATCCAGCTTACAGAAAATGTATACTTTCTTTAAAGCGGGACTGTGATCAAAATCGCTGAGATTTGAATTGAGCTGAAATTTCGTTAAATGATTCTTCAAGAGTCTATTGCTCACTAGTTGAAATATTTTCTCAACATTCCGAGCGGAAGTACTATATTTTTATGAATCAGGCCTTAGAAATGTCACTGATGTCATTCACTCAACCCAAACATTCAGCTCCATACATTTCTTTGTATTTTGTGATCGAACTATCTCAACGTAATTGTTCTGCAATTGAAAAAACTGGCCAGAAAATAAATCTTAAGCACAAGCAATGGTAGAAAACTTCTTTATTCAAACGTTTAGACTAAAAGAAATAAAATTGTTCAAGAAACTAAATATAAAGAAATGCCATAAGTCGAGTACATGACCTCACTGACACCTCGAATGATTCACTAGAATCTAATACTTCTCATAGGGATTTTGAGAAAACAAATTAACCAGTTATTGTATGGCTCTTTGAGATTCTTTTAGTGAGGTTTCAGCTAAATTTTGAGCGATTTTGATCACAGTTCCACTTTAAAAAATATTGGAAAGCGCACGCGTTGTTCAAGTCTAAAGACAAAGGGGTCCAAAACATTTCCTGATTCCTTAAAGCGACGTGACGTCATTCATTACAAAACAGGAAGAAAAACAGGTCGTCATCCAAAATTTATGAATACTTTATTTGTTTTCAAAAAGAAACAAATAGATTGAAAAATTTGCAAACTCATATAAGAATTTTTTATGACACTAATTGTGCACGTACGATTAAAAACATCGGGGAGGCCTTTATTTTTTCTACTGTAATAATTGTTTTCTTATTGGAACCACGGGAAAGACTATGCCCGTGACAGATTTCTTGAAAGGTCATTTCGTGAAAATGTCATTCCCGTCAGTAAAAAGATCCGCTCTTTTGGAATAATTTGTTTCTGCCCTATTTTTCGTTTAACTCTTAAGATGCGTCGAAGTGACGCTGAGCATCAGAACAACAGCAAGCAAGTAGTTCAGTTATTCAAGACACTAACGAGGTATTGAAAGTGTACTTTGAATTTAATGAAAACTCAAAGTTTGTAAATTTATCTCCGTCAGAAAATAATTGACTTTGAAATAATTTTTATTTTCGTTCTATTATACGAAGTCATTTTCTTTAGTCTTTGCAAAGTTTTGTATCTTTGAAGAATAAGACAAAAAATCAGGAAAAACAACAACAAAACCCCCCTAATTTGCTGCACGAATAGGTATATAAAATGGCTTGAATAGTCTAGCTAGTCCACCTGCTTGGCATGATAACCTATCCATATATCGGATTATAACTTAGCCAATTCATATTTTTCATATCTTATATATATCTTTATATCATATATCATATATTCATATCTTCAAAGACTCGTTCTATTTTGAGCCTACCTTTGAATGCAACGGTACGTCAGAGTTGCTGTGAGCACTGGAAGAACATCATCCTTGGCAATGGTTAAACAAACTAAGGTTTTTTCCCAAATGGTATATTATTGAGAGGATGAATTTCGTTCTTTTCAATGATCAGTAAATTTTGCAAAAGTTTGACTGAAATATATGAATTGTCTAAGTTAGAATTCGATATATGCCGAGCAGGTGGACTAGTCGTCTGTTCAAATCATTTATTATTTCTTCGTCAGCAAGTCAGCACTTTTTGCTGATTTTATCTGATTCTTCAAATATACAAAACTTTGCAAATACTAAGTACTTTCATGAGTTTAAACAGAAGATTTGTTTAGCGCCCATCGATCATTCTAGCCACCGTTTGCATGTTTTGCTTAGAAATTAATTTCTTCCTCTTTAATGAAAACAATACGTCGAATCTTAATCTGTAGCGAGAGACTCTTGTGTGAGACTTATGTTGATTTTTTTTATTTCAGAGCTACCAGAAATAAAAAAACTTACCCTTGACCTAGCCCTTGAGCTTTGAAATTGCTCTTTTTTAAACTTTCGCAATACCTATAACGCCTTCTGTCTGTTTTTCTTTCTTTTTTCTTTTTAGGGGGGAGGGGGGGGGGGGAGGGGATACTTATTGTCATTCAAATCAAACAAAATTGTGACAACGACGCTTATAAATCTTACACATACATACATAAACTTTATTTCAGTGTCAAGTTATTTAGCTATAAAAACTAATAACTGATTGGGGACACAAAGATCTCTATAACAAAATATCTATATGACAAAACCAAAGGTAAACAAAAGAACTCTCCAAACCTCTTTCAGTTGAATTGCAGGTTTATATATTCAGGCTACCCCATCCCCCCAAGGGTAAAGCATGATGAATATGGGAAAGTAAAGAATAAACACCCGTCGAGTCTTAAACTGAAACAAGCTAGAGATGCTGGTGTGACTTATATCATTTATATAGTTTCTACATTTCATTCCAGCTCTTGTGTAATAGGAAGTGACAAAGTGGCTGTTATGCTTGATTTCCAACGATAACGAATATCAAGAAGTACGTTGTTGGTGAGATAGTAATCTTGACGATCAATTGAAGACATTAAGTCGAGAACTCCTTGAAAAGAAAGCTTCCTCTACTTCGTTAACTTAAGTCTCTTTCTAACCACACGCGAGGCACATCTTGAAATCAGCAACTGATTAAGTTGGAACTAAAAGACAGACTGTCTTCTACCTACTCGGCTTTTTTTTTCTTCTCCTAATGGATTGGACTGGAACTGACTAGTATTAACAACACTTAAACATCTATTCAGTCAGCACAGTAAACTTCTTAACAGGCAAACGTGGAAGTAAGACTACTTATGCCCGTATTTGTACCAGACGCAAGAGCAAGACCTTTTTTCCATATACAAACGAATCTGAAACTTCGATTTACCAGTTAACTTTCCGTTCAGCGATGTTTTCTGAAGTCGTTCGAATCATTTCCTGCGTTTTTCTCACCTTAACCTTTTTAGTTGGTCTCGTTGGTAATGTGTTAGTCTGGTCAGCAGTACACAGAAATAATGGTATGCGTACTCCAACTAACCTCATACTCGTCAATCTTGCCATAGCAGACTTGCTGGGTTGTTTAGTGAACATGCCAATCATGTTTATGACATTCATAACAGACTTTGTACACGAGTATATTGAAGTGCTGGGTGATATTCATTTTGTTCTCACTGTCTTCATTGGCATTGCAATCTGTCTGTGTCATATTCTCTTATGTATCGACCGTTTTGATGCTGTCAAGGCCCCATTCCACCGAAGAATCACGAAGCTTCGAATGAAACGCATTTCTCAGATCATCTGGTGCATCTCCTTAGGTGCTGGAGTAATAGTGAGCGTGTTGGTAATTGTAGTGCCAACACACTGGCTAACTCTACAAGAAGATCAACCACACTTCATTGCAGGTGAGATTTTGAACGGTGTTGGGACTCTGGTGATAGTATCCATTCTCTTCGCCATGATGTATTCATCGTACAAAGTAAAGATGGGAGTTGCTGCACACAATGTTTGTATGATGAACTCATTTGGACGGAGGAATTTAGACCAAGAAATCAAGATCACAAAAGCTGCCACTGTTCTTATGATTGGTTTTACCATAACGTGTCTTCCATGGGTCATCATTCGACTGGTTTATTCCATCACTGGTCATCAAGATAAGATATCCTACATTATATCTTACACGTTGTTATACACCTCACACGCCATTAACCCTATTGTGTATGCAGGCTTCATTAAAACCTTCCAAAGGGCAATGTATCAAAGTTTGGTGGAATTCCTGACAAAAGCCTTGTGTGGCTTGCCTACATGTGTTCACCAAAATCTGTCTCTCGAAAAATCCTTTGAATTTAGTTCTCGTTTCGGAATTTCACCTAACAAAGTAGAACCCGTTAATGATGATACTACTGGGAATGTTATTACCACCAGCCAAGCTCGCATAGGTTTTGGTTCGTCAACATCGTAAAACTGTTGTCAGTGACTGCCAATTGATCACTGGAAACTGTTATCATAAAGCCATATAAAATGTAAAGACATTATATTATATAAAACATATAGCGTTATTTTCACGTGATGGCAAATGCCATCAGTTGTGAATTATGATAATTAATGTAAAAAAAATGTAAAAGGTAAACATGGTCAGTAAGAAAGTGTTTGGGGCCACTTTAGTACGTTAAGAATTGAACAGCATCCTCAATCGCCCAATTCAAATTTTGTTTGTTAGCAAAGATTCTATTGTTTTGTTACACACTATGTAAGGGTCGCAGCCCTCGTGGCCTTTTATCTAATGCTCGGGACTCTATAACCCATGGAACACTCGTGTTCATTCTTTAACTGTCTTAGAATATGATCACACTCACGAGCGATTTACCCGCTTTTGTTGTTAAATTGTCTAAAGGCTTATTTGTTTTGCACTGCTTTCTTTTGTCCGATTCATTTTTGCGTTTTCCAATTGAAGAGGCTCATTTATGTCATGCACATCAGACCGGCCGGCTGGAGGCCACTTTGGCTACAGAACTCCACAGGCTTTCAGGGATAGAAATTGTCACAATATATGAGATGGATACTAAATCTACTAGAGCGAAGATCTAGATAACGACAGCATCAAGCCTGAAAACACAAGTTCGAGGTTTCGAGTATCTAAAATTTCTCACAGTAAGTTTGAGTTTGTTATAATTCATCCTATAGTAAAGGAAAAAAAGTATGCTTAGTACTTGCCAGTTAATTTCATAGGAAAGATTTTCAGGATTTGCTCCGACAAATTTGATGCATGTACGTATATCGATATTAAAATGTTATTTACAAGTATTTAAGTTGGTCATGGAACACAGAAAAATTGCACAATGATTATCAGCGCTTGGTATTTTTGATGCTCTGTGTTTCGTAAAGTAACTAAAGATGTCAAATAGTGGGGTTTTGAAACGCAGGGAAACTGTTGTATAAAGAAAACAGTACCGTCAGTGAGTTTTTATTACTAATCAGTATTCTTTATATAAAGCATACTAATGAACTCTTTTAACAAAAGAATTCAAAAGACTCATTAGTATGCTTTATATAGAGAATACTAATTAGTTATAAAAGCTCACTGACCGTAGTTGTTTCTTTACCCACAATTTCCCTGTGCTACAAAGCCCTCACCACTTGACACCTTTAGTTACTCTATGGAATATAAAGCACCAAAATACTAAGCGCAAGGCAAGGCAAGGCAAGGCAAGGCAAGGCAAGGCAAGGCAAGGCAAGGCAAGGCAAGGCAAGGCAAGGCAAGGCAAGGCAAGGCAAGGCAAGGCAAGGCAAGGCAAGGTAAAATAAAAAGTACAATACAATACAATACAATACAATACAATACAATACAATACAATACAATACAATACAATACAATACAATACAATACAATACAATACAATACAATACAATACAATACAATACAATACAATACAATACAATACAATACAATACAATACAATACAATACAATACAATACAATACAATACAATACAATACAATACAATACAATACAATACAATACAACACAGCATAATACAATACTTAAGCAATAGAAAACATTTTCCGTGTTTGCATAGCCTGATATAAACACGAGAGGGGTTGAGAGAATTCGAGACAGTTATGCAAACCCGAGACGAAGTCGAGGGTTTGCATAACTTTCGAGAATTCTCCCAACCCCTCGAAAACAGCTTGATGAAATTTTTGAATTGTACGTCAATTTCTTTACCTTAGTGTGTAGTTTGTTGCCCATATAGTCCCTTGTCTAGAGCTGCTCGAGTTCGAAAGATATTTTAGAAAAATTGATTTCAGCCATCTTTGTTTACTGTCGCTATGGCAACACAAATTGAAGTGGAATAGACAAACATGTAATCTTTTATTTAATTTCAATAACTAGTGTGAAAACCGCTTTGGTTGGTCAAGAGTAAGTTGCTCAATTCATGGAATGAAAAACGGAAGCATGGTCAATAAATAATTTTACAACACTTGATACTAATCTCGCGATCTGATTGGTTGATTAGAGTGTGTCAATAAGAGGACAGACACACTGCTGACGCGTTCCAGCGCGCGCGCTCGTTCTGTTGCACCGTTTGAAAAGGATTTTTTAATTTTTATCTCAAATAATTGTTGTAAAAAACGAATTGAAGATGGTTTTTCATTGTCTGTCCTCTTATTGACACACTCTTGACGCCATAAAATGTTCAAAACTTTGCAGTGAAACCACTCGCTGCGCTCGTGATTCCACTTGAGTTTTGAACATTTTATGACGTCAAGGGTGTGTCAGTAAGAGGACAGACAACTCAAAACCATCTTCAATTTGTTAACTATATATCGAGCCACCTTAAGTTGGAGATTTCTATTATTCAACGCAATCCTGTCCCCTTCATAAACAAGCGTGATGTCCATGATCATGAAATTTGGAAATATTCGTTTTTCTCCTCCTTATCCCATTGAGAAAGGCATATATCTATAAATCTCTTCACTTTCCGACTCATCATCCCCTAAGCTAGTACCCAAGAGCTTTCCGACGTCCACTACCGCAGTGAATATACAATCATTATTTGTAGAGCTTTGTTCAAATATAAGTTATAATCAGATAAAAGAACTTAAACAAAGTAACCACTATTTGTTAATAAGGAACTGGTGATTCTTTTGAACAGAAGCGATGTAGTGTCATTTCTTGCTGTCAGTATTTGTACGTTTGTTAAATGAACTTGTTCCACATATTGATTATTGATAAGTGTCATGATAAGAACAACATCCATTGGCTGTTAAACAAGTGCAAACATTTCTCGATTTGTGGTTCAATTTTTGACAAGTTTTCTATAGGAAATAGTAGGTACAGACCGGTGTTTTATTAGTGCTACTGTCAACAAGCTCTTGAGAAGGAAATCATTACAGCAAAGCAAGAACAATCTCTCGACTGACGACGTTTTACTTTACCATGTTAAAGTCTGGTTTGGTTATTATTCTTATTTGGGTTTCTAGAGCTCTTTTAGGCATCTTCAGGTGTGTATTCCATTAATTTGTAGCATTCATCCATTACTTTTTTGACTTTGTTAAAACAACTAGACTGAGTAATTAGTTGGCACGCCTTTACACTGGTTTAACCAAGATAAAAGCTCAGCCATTTCGAGTGAATTATGTTCAACTTCACTGGTTTAGCTCTCAGTTAAAGCAAGGCGATTATTTCATTTATGACATTTATCACATATTTTAAAAGCTGCTAACATCAAAAATGGAATTCAGTTTTAAAACAGTTGTATCCGGCGATCTTTTAAAAACAAAATTATTTATATTATAAATATATGACATGAACTGAATCATTAAAAACAAGTGGCTCTACCTAGGGTGCTTACTCAGGCCAAGAAATATTAACTTCTTGCTTTCCTTAAAAAGAAAGAAAGAAAGAAGAAGAAAAAGCAATAACAAAAAACAGAACAAAATCAATCAATTCAATATCATTTGAATGGCTTGTTGGTACGCGTTGTACACCATCAAGCTCAACTTGACTCACCTGTTTCGTTTTAATTACGTCTCGTCTTCGTGTTTACTTTTTCAAGTTGTGCGTTTGATACATTGTTGCTGACGAACATTGTTATTCACAGTAAACGCATTGAAAATGATTGATCTACTTAGAAATCAAAACAGCCATTAACTGACTGTTGCTTTCGAGTCATAAAAGGCAATTTATAATGTTTCAACCTTATCGGATAACAGAATTTTGTAAAACCTTTTTGGCATTGAATAAATTTCCCTACCAACCATTTCAACCAACATAAAGTGATAATCAATTGAGTTGCATCAAAACCTTCACACTGCTAAATATTAGTATAGATTAGTTATATAACTATATGTAGGTCAGTGGTGCTCTACAAACGGAATTCAAAGTAAAATCAAAATCAAGAAGATCAAAACGAGAGGATTGATCATTTAATGGCCATTTAAATCACTTTGTCGTTTTCACCTCTTCTGGCTGTACTTCCCAGAGAAACATATTCAGTTAGAATCAACATCAATGTATGACAACTCCGATGAGTCTTTGTTGCCATGAGATGAAATCAGTTAACAATACAGTGAAAACCTAACAAAGGCCC
Source organism: Telmatactis stephensoni (assembly GCA_029948255.1). Taxonomy (NCBI): domain Eukaryota; kingdom Metazoa; phylum Cnidaria; class Anthozoa; order Actiniaria; family Isophelliidae; genus Telmatactis; species Telmatactis stephensoni. The sequence continues at coordinate 251,056 of JALIZF010001427.1, forward strand.
AAAGAAAAGCGTCCCAATATAGTGTCTGTATCATAAAGCTTTCATTTATAAGAAAATGTATAGAGATTTCAACCGTGTCTAGACAGTGAGACCTGTCTATAGATCGGTTTCAGCGTCCTTGACAACCGTCGTTAAGCATCTCACTGGAAGACCAGCTGAGCTAAGAAACACAGAACCAGTGCAAGATGTTCGATAAAAACATCCATACTAACCACAGGTCATGTTTCAATGTTCACAGAAAGCTGTAAGGTTCGGTACCATCGGGTTGGTTGTTTCGCTGATGATCAAAAGAAACCTCGTCCATTGCCAGATCTTGTGTCAAGTGACCGAGAAAGTCCTGAAGGCAAGCTGATTGACTGGAAAAACTGGAATGAATACATCGAAGACTTGGTGTGCCGTTGTGCAAAGAGGGCCGCGAAACTGGAATACTATTACTTTGGCTTGCAGTTTTATGGTAAAATTGCTCAAAAACTCATCATTATTCGTTTCTTTAGTTTTCACGCAATTTGTTGGTTTAAATTCCTGCATTTATTATTGCCCTCGAACAGTGCTTGGAGCCTTTGCGCGTGAAAAAATCCTGAAAACTGGAGTATTTTACGTCCACCTAAAGATGTTGGCCCTAGTAAGACGGGAGACTGGACTCTAGTACGTAGTAAAAACAAACATTTTGCTACCGGTTTCGTCTCAAATAACAATACATGTTCTCGCACTCAAAAAGATTTTTACACTTAGAAGTTTAATTTAATGATGATTCTGGCTCATCCTGCCCACACTGTAACATTAACATGTTAGGGTTAGGGCATGTTATTAACATGTTATTGTGTGGGCAGGATGAGCCTGAATCATCATTAAAATTCTAAGTATAAAAGTGTTTTTGAGTGCGAGAACTTGGGCGCCATCTTGAAGTGGTCGTAAAATAGTCTTTCGAAAAAATAATATATTCTTTGTTACTTCCATTAGTTTTGGAGACTTTTGCTTGTCATTTTAATTATGTCAACCATTACCGGTACACGGAGAAAACACCAAAAAAATCATAAATAAATAAATAAATAAATAAATAAATAAATAAATAAATAAATAAATAAATAAATAAATAAATAAATAAATAAATAAATAAATAAATAAATAAATAAATGAATGAATGAATGAATGAATGAATGGATGAATGAATGAATGAATGAATGAATGGATGAATGAATGAATGAATGAATAAATAAATAAATAATGACAGACAGACAGACAGACACACACAGACAGACAGATAGATAGAGATAGATAGATAGGTAGGTAGGTAGGTAGGTAGGTAGGTAGGTAGGTAGGTAGGTAGGTAGGTAGGTAGGTAGGTAGGTAGGTTGATAGGTAGGTAGGTAGGTAGGTAGGTAGGTAAGTAGGTACGTAGGTAGAGTAAAAATATTTCTGAAATCTACAACGATCAAGCAAGGCATGTTGTCATTTTTCGTCGGCATTAGAGGGTAGTGCTACAAAGGTCACTATTTTGTGCATGCTTGCCTCATTCTCTTATTTCATGTTTTACCAGGAGAGTGTTGGTCTGGTCACGGGGCTACAACATATGCACGTGCTGGGACCAGCCCACATTGCATCACTAAGGGATTCAACAAATGCAGAGCAAAGTCCAATCAGATCTGTGTCGGGGAGAGTCATACGAATTTCATCTACATGTTGTCAACTCAAGGTATGCCAGTAGCTGACATATACACACAGCTGTGCGTCCACTGAGTTTGGACACGGGAGGTTGCTAAGTCCAAACTAAAAGTAAGAATCTTACCAGGCGTGGTAGCTTCTTTAGTGCTTTAATGTAAGTCTCTTTCTCGTGCACCATAAATCAATGGACGCTAAGCCGAGTGTTGACCATTACCTGTTATAGCATACTCCAGTACAATATATTACTTTCTCAATGAAATTAAAATAGTACGTTTTGGTGATTGAAATCAAAGCAGCACACGTTTGTGTGCACGCGCGTGTTATTAATCATTCAGTCAGAGTTCGCGTTATATTGTAGCTGTAAACCAATCAGAGTTCGCGTTATATTGTAGCTGTTAACCAATCAGAGTTCGCGTTATATGGTAGCTGTTTTAAAGTCCTATAGAGCCCATTGCAGTAATTTCCAGTTTTAGTGGCAAACAATTGTTCTTCTCTCCCCTGAGTATTGAAAATATCGATGTCTATGAATAACATTTGAATAACATTGTTTTGCCCTCCATATTGGAGAATAACTCAAGACAAATAAAATATAGAGTATCCGTCGCGAGAAGAAATCTTTGCACTCCTCAAAAGGTTTTGATAACTGGGTGTCAGAGACTTTACGTCGATCATTGTTTCTAATTACTTCGCGAGTAACTAACGCACGTGGTGATAAATAGACCTGTTAGCGCGGCAAACAATCCAGACGTAGTTTCAGCTACATGCTAGAACAATAGGTCTTTGAATCAACCGATCACGTGACACAAAATCCGCCATAATGGATGGCAAAATACGCACTGGCGTTTGAAGGCTTTCACATTCTTTTCCCATCCATTATGGCGGATTTTTGCACCATATGACCTTTTGATGCAAAGATCTTATTTTGAATGGAAAATGTTGTCAGTAATATTGTTGGCATACAGGGGAACTTTCCTGGCAGCTGAACTTCTGGGAATTGGTCAAACCAACTATCTTGTTAGCATAGAGTGTATAAAAAGTCGCCATCAGTAAACGCCTCTAATTGTTTGCTTTTTCATACTTAGATAGCCGTTGTCATGTGAAATACGACAAGGTTGGTTGCTATAGCAACAATCACGAGGACCCCCGTGCATACCCGGTAATGTTGTTTACTGATAACAACCCAGAATCTAGCAAGTACAGTAATGTAAGCACTGGCTTTACACACTGGAACTCTTACATCATGGACCTTGCTTGTCGTTGTGCCACTAGAGCCAAACTTAGGAATTTCCCAGTTTTCAGTCTGCAAAATTTTGGTAAGAATTACATTATTTACACAAATTTGTGTAATTTACTCTATTTGTGACAATAATAGTTCATAGTCATCTTGCTATGACTCGATTGGAAAGCGGACGAAATGTTTCAGTTCATGGCCCCTTTACTTCTTCAGGATATCTGAGAATTTCTCATTTCTCTTTTTCATTTCTTTGTTACTTTACTTGCCTTTCTTTTCTCTTCTTTATATTCCTTTCGTTTCATTTCTTTTCGCTTCCTTTCCTTTTCTCTCGACTTTCCTTTTCTTTCCTTTCCTTTCCTCTCCTTTCCTTTCCTTTTGTTTCCTTTTCTCTCTTCTCACTCCCACGCCCTCTATTTCCTTTCCCCTTATTTTCACCCTTTTCGTTTGGTTTTATCAATCAATCAATCAATCAATCAATCAATCAATCAATCAATCAATCAATCAATCAATCAATCAATCAATCAATCAATCAATCAATCAATCAATCAATCAATCAATCAATCAATCAATCAATCAATCAATCAATCAGTCGATCAATCAATCGATCAATCAATCGATCAATCAATCAATCAATCGATCAATCAATCAATCAATCAATCAATCAATCGATCAATCAATCAATCAATCAATCAATCAATCAATCAGTCGATCAATCAATCAATCAATCAATCGATCAATCGCCATTATTTACGCACGATTTGTATAATACAACAATAATCGCCGATTGGGTCGTGTATTAAATTAAGATATTTGTAAAACTGATAAATATATACTTTTTTACTTCCTACATGTAACTGTCAGAAAAGTAAAGGAAAACTAAGTCAGGATGTCAGAAGGGACTACATTACGGAAACACATATCGGGTTTCAGCATAGCAACCTCTAAGACATTTTGATACAAGCAGTTGTTTTTGGACTTCCTGTTTGTTAATTTGGGAATTGCTGTGACGTTTGAAAAGAGAAAAGGAAGCTGTGAAGAAAAGAATGTGTCAAAAGAAAGTTTCCAAGACTGGTGGCGCAGTGTTTCAGCAACGCACACTTTCGAAGCATTCAGTTGAAACAAGCAGAAGCTCACTCACACTCCAACTTTACACACTAAAAGTCATGAAAAAACCATCGTAAATTGCTATTTACATTTAGGTATGGTTTTCGTACAGTTTTTACGAATGATTTGATTGGACTATTTCCATGGGTTTTTATGGCATCATACATGCATAAGATACATTTGCTGACACAACGTAAAAGTGCCATACAAACGTGATTAGTAATTTACTAGATTCTTTGCATGTATTTTGGACTCTGGTCATTTCAATTCCATGCACTTTAAATGGTATTTGCACGTATTAGATATATTTACACACCACGTAAAAGTACCAAACAAAGTATGAAATGTATCTACATACTATATAAGTCATATAATTTTTCCGGTCTCTTTTTCCTTTCAGGTGAATGTTGGGCAGGCCCAAAACAAGCCTCTGATGACGAAAACCCCAGGATAAGCACGTGCATAGGAAGACAGTTTAGCAGCTGTACAGAGAAAGATGAAGTTTGTGTCGGCAGAAAAAATTCCAACTTTGTTTTCAAAATTCCTCTCAAGGAACACTAGGATATTAAAGTCCAGCCATTATGAATTCCATCATCGTTATACCATTTTATTGTATCGTTTATGTTAGAAATAATAATTAATGGTTAGTTAGGATTACTTAACCGATCAATCTACTGTTTATAAACATATAATAAATAATATGGAACTAAAATAATATAACCAAATTTATCCAGAATGTGAAATTGAACAACTTTGCCAGAGTTTGGGGGTAAATGGAAAATAAAAACTAATAAAAATAAATAATTGTTAATTTAAGAGTTCAATGTGTTTTAGTGCTTGTGCACTATAATTAGGGACACTACGCTCACACATGATTGCCACTACATTCTAATATTCTATGATGAATACATCTCTCGTCTCACTAATTCATTTTTACTGAGGAAAGAAAATACTTGAGGACTCGGATCTGGAGAAAATCCCTCAGAAAAATGTATTCCGCCATCAATTGCCGTGAAGGTGAGCTGTACGAGCCTACTAAGTAATTCAGTCGGTGAATTTTGGATTCTACGAGTGCAACTGGACCGCCCAAGTAATAAAGAACATGAAGTATTTATGTCTAAAGTAATCTGTTCTTTTATAAAGCGAGTTTCTAGAAATACTAGCAGTAATTGCTAACCAAATTGTTGAACGACTCGTTCAAACAATCATCTCCGAAGATGATTACTGAAACCTTCGTCAGTGCATAGGTTGATGTTGTAATGCACGCTCGTAATCCGGAGCTGCACCCAAAAGAGCAAATAACATTGACCAAGGAGGTGGGGGTCTGACCACAGGGATTCCCAGACCTTAACAGTTTGGGCTTCCTGTAGTCTTTTAATTTTACCAAAGAATGTATGAAACGATATTCAAGTAAAGATATCTCATGAAAAAAGCCTTAATTTACTTGGGATTTAGTTCAAAATTGAGGAATGTTGTATTATTTCTCCAAATTTGTGAAATTTTGGCTTGAAAAATTGGTTACAACATCTTAACTCCGAGGAAGCTTTGAGCCGTTGACCTTGTGTAAATATATAACTCAGAAGAATTTTGTTTTGATAAACTGCTCCAAAAGCATATTTGAAGATAAGGAAACGTAAATGGATAACTAAACAAGGTATTTCTTTTGTTTAAGAGCTTTATTTCAGGTTTTAAGACTCGTTTTCGGTACGAAATTTTTGGTTCTTTGATGCGTTATCGCACAACAGCCATTTATGAATACATTATCTACCGTTGAAGACCACAGGAAGCCCAAACTGTTAAGGTCTGGGAATCCCTGTGGGTCTGACTCAGATAAATTGAAGCCGTAATTAAAGTGTCCTAGTTAAGTGTGGTAGAATACAACTTCAACATACTGGAGTTGTTAATGTCTATTGTAGGCACGAATTGTCGAAACTGAGAAAATACTCTAGCCTTCATGCAGCCCGACTATGTTTCCAGTCATAGTTAGCATAAGCTCAATGCTATACGAGTTTTTTTAAAGCTACGTTTTACAGCTTGAACGTGGCTTTATTGTCATCAAACCACTTCATTGCAACGTAACACACAAGTAAATGTCGATCGGATAATTGCCACGGTGTAATTTCTGTTTGCCTAGATAAAAAGGCTGCAATTGTTTTCACGTCGCATTTTGTAAACCATGCGAAAATTGCCACGCGGTGTTTTCGATTTGCTGGCCAGTTCAATTGTACTTAATTCTATGACAGAACTACTAATAAAACGTTTTGATATGTATCTGCTTCTAAAAAACCTTGACGGGCTTAGATCTGAAGCTGAATCTGAGCGAGACGAATGCAAATTGTTGGTAGAAAATTGGAATGAATTACGATATAAAGTGATAAGAGTATGAGTGGATGATATTACGCATATTTAAAGATAAAAGCCTCATTCTCACAATTCTATTAGGTCTCAGATTCAGATCCAGATTCAGATTTCCGACCGTCAAGGTTTTTTGAAAGAGATATATGTTTTGGCCATGTGTATCAGTTTGCACCGCCGTATCAGGTGTTCTTCATTGCGCTTGTTTATAAGCTAAGCAAGTTAATGAGCGCTTTTGATCTATTCAAATCCATTTGAATTGGTAATATGGTCCCTGGGGATTGCATATAAAGGAGAACAATTCTTGTAATTAATGTAGTTCATTCGAGTTGCGACGAAGAACGGTTGGCTTAATGTTTGGTCCCCGACTTACTCGCTGGAAGAGAGCGGATTTTGAGCAAGAGTTCATCGTTTAACAGCTAAAGAAATGGTCCAAGTGATTTGAAAGCCATTGAATCAGGTCGTGGAGGTTCTGAACGACGTGAGCTAACGGTTGGTGCCGAGTTGAGAGGGGTTGGCCTGGTCCATTGGAGTTTCACGTGGCTTTGAATGGTTGCACGGAAAGCCTTGGTCTAAGGTTTGTTTTCTTGCATATGGAGTAGTCATTTTGACGATATTTTGTGGTTTGCTCGCCACGTGGCTTTAGGCGTCGCAAAAATTTCCACGTGGATGCGAACTAGGTCCATGAGTGCCCGTGCGGCTGAGAACTACAGAGAATTTTGAGCGGTATGCCTGTAGTATGCGAGTAAGATTTTGTAAAAATTGCCCATATAAAATTTCGGACCAATTGTGCCTGGGAGCCGGGCTGAAAAATTGTATCAATTGTGCCTGTATGAGTGAAATTTTTGTCCTATTGCGCCTGTGTGGCTGACGTTTTTGCAAAATTATTTGAATTGTGCCTGTGTGGCTGAAAAGTTATATGAACTGTGCCTGTGTGGCTGAAAAGTTATATGAACTGTGCCTGTGTGGCTGAAAAGTTATATGAACTGAGCCTGTTATATGAATTGTGCCTGTGTGGCTGAAAAGTTATATGAACTGAGCCTGTGTGGCTGAAAAGTTATATGAATTGTGCCTGTGTGGCTGAAAAGTTATATGAATTGTGCCTGTGTGGCTGAAAAGTTATATGAACTGAGCCTGTGTGGCTGAAAAGTTATATGAACTGAGCCTGTGTGGCTGAAAAGTTATATGAACCTAGCCTGTGTGGCTGAAAAGTTATATGAACTGAGCCTGTGTGGCTGAAAAGTTATATGAACTGAGCCTGTGTGGCTGAAAAGTTACATGAACTGAGCCTGTGTGGCTGAAAAGGTATATGAACTGAGCCTGTGTGGCTGAAAAGTTATATGAATTGTGCCTGTGTGGCTGAAAAGTTATATGAACTGAGCCTGTGTGGCTGAAAAGTTATATGAACTGAGCCTGTGTGGCTGAAAAGTTATATGAATTGTGCCTGTGTGGCTGAAAAGTTATATGAACTGTGCCTGTGTGGCTGAAAAGTTATATGAATTGTGCCTGTGTGGCTGAAAAGTTATATGAACTGAGCCTGTGTGGCTGAAAAGTTATATGAATTGTGCCTGTGTGGCTGAAAAGTTATATGAACTGAGCCTGTGTGGCTGAAAAGTTATATGAACTGAGCCTGTGTGGCTGAAAAGTTATATGAATTGTGCCTGTGTGGCTGAAAAGTTATATGAACTGTGCCTGTGTGGCTGAAAAGTTTTATGAATTGTGCCTGTGAGGCTGAAAAGTGATACCAATTGTGCCTGTGAGGCCGAAAAGTTATATCTGCATGAATTGTGCCTATGTAAGGCTGAAGTTGTATGAATGAATTGTACCTGTGAGGCTGAACGGTTGCTTGAATTGATGTTCGAAACCCCATTTTTGTTGTCCCTGATTAGGGCGAGTAACCCCTGTTGGTTTGCCGCAAATCTCGGTGACCAGTAGACGTACTGCTTGCAGGCGTGTTGCGGTTACTCACTCCTGATCGGGAACCCCTTACTTAATAATGCTGCCTTCGGTCTAAACCATGCATAAAAGATTAATGTCGATCAGCATGTGACATGGGAACTGAAAGAGAGCCAACAAGTCATGGAACATTTCTGTGGACACGTGATTGGTGAAAGGGGTTCCCGATCAGGAGGGCCAAAGGACCACGATGCGAGACTGGCTTATCTTGTGTAAAGGTGTGGCTGATCAATTGACAAGTGAGCAACCAACAGCAACAAAAAATAAAATCGAGAAATATCCGGCCGGGTGCGTGCACAGTATACATCCCCAAGGCATTGCTTGGCTTATGTTATATAAGTAAAGGCCATTTCACTTGCTTGCGTATTGTTTGTTTGGAGTAATAAGGATAAGGATTGGGAAGAGAACATGGAATCTAAGTGGAATTTAATTGAATCTAATGGAATCTCCATTTTATCAATGTAGTTAATACGCAGTTCAGCTCTCTGGTTGCAATGTATTTTACAATAAAGCATTCATTCCGGCATTTAAAAATAGGTGTGGTTCTATTGGATTGTAGGGGTAGTTATGATCAGTGACCTTGAGTGAAGTAGGATGTCGAGTTGGGGAAGGCCAGAGCGATTCCCCATACCTCATTATCATACTCATGAATAACAATACACAGGGAAGAATATTACACTATTCGCCCTGAAATTGTGCTCAAGAAATCAATAATTAATGTCTTGTTATTGTTTTTATATTTAAAGCTAAAAGTTATTTATTTTTGTTATTGTATTTAAAGCTAATTAAATTAAAGCTACACAGAATGGAAAGAGGTCGTAACAAGGATCGAGGTCAGGACTGGGGATTGAACTAGGGACAGCATCAACAACACTCACCCAACGATTAAGTTTCAATACGAGTTTTCTTTCACCGACGTAAATTTCTTAAACGTTAACGTAAACCTGAACTCTGACGGCTCACTCTACACAGACGTTTATCATAAGCCCAACGATACGCATTCATATGTAAACTGGTCCTCGGCATATCCTCGTCACTTTGCTTGCAATTGAGAGTACGAGAAAATGCACATATAGAATGATGTAAATACCTTTCAAAATCCTAGTTCTGAATGATTTTATATTTACATAATGAAAACTGCAAAAGTTAATCATTTGATTACTATGATACGAATTAAACAAGCAAATAAACGTCTCCTTCGAATCAGCGCCCCTCGTGTTATCCTAAATTCGCTTATTCGAGAATTAATGTTACTTCTCGTGTGTAGCTCATGCTTAGCAAAGCCTATTCTTTAACTGCTATACTGAGTACTCACGACTCTTAAAACTCCAGTACATACGGGCTTAGCCTCACTTCTGCAGCAGAAATTAGAATGACAAAAAAGCAACTCCTTGATTCGAGGCTAAGCTTACATGTACTGGAGTTTTAAGAGTCGTGAATTAAGAAGTTTAAGATTGTTCAACGACGACGTGGCTGAAAAAGTGATTTGCTCTGTTTTGGCTAAACCTATGTTTTCCTGTATTCGTTAATAGATGAATTTTGCATTCAATATTCCATAGAATTACAATAAACTATGAATATTAAACAGTAAATTATGAAAGCAAAAGGGTTGGGCATTCCTGTATTCTCGGTAGAGCATCATACTTTGAGTTTGCCGTTATGTATTGGCAGAAGACGGAGAAAATCTTCTATACTGAACTTCCACATGTCAGCTTTATTCTTCTTGATTAATCCTATTGTTCACTACCGTCGTCGTCAGCGTTGATATCACACAGAATCTTAAACTCCCTAGTAGTACGGATCTACAGTGGATTTTCTACTTAAGATTCTAGTAAGAACAGTTTTCTGGTAATATTTAGGTGTCGATAAAATACGTAATCAAATGTGCGTAACGTAATCAAGTGTACGTAACGTACAAGTCAAGTTACATCCATCAATACGTTGAGATACGTTGCTACTATTTCTCAACAAAAACTACTGCTAGCAGACTTGCAAGAATGTAAACCAGCAAATGATATCCACGTTGAGGCTTCGAGTGACTGCAATGTGCATTAGATGCATTGAAGTGATTGCAAAGATCGCAAGAACAGCAACGAGGTTGACAGTAATATCCGGGGTGATTGCATGTTTGATTAACGCAATAACCTTTGCTGTCTGCACAAAATCTCCGGTAGTTAGTCATCTTTGGTGTACCGTTAACACTGACCTCTGCCAAAATCTGCTCCACACAAACCGTGCTGCAATTCGGCTTCTTTTCTAGGTTATTTTGCGAGTCGCAATCGTCCCATGACTTTTTTGACCAGCACACATAACACTGTAGACTCCAAACTAAAACAAAATGCAGATAAACGCAGTTGTAATTAGGTAGGAATAAAGGGTCCTCAGTATCGAGTCACTCCAAAAGAAAAACACGTCTATTCAAATAATCCAAGTTTTTCTACTACAGTTACTCATAGACTAACCTTTTCCGAATTCGCATGACTGACCACGTGACAATACAGGGTGTCTTAAAAGTTTGTGCCCCTGAATTGAACTAGAATAGCTCATTACTAAGGTGGCTCGACCCCATAATTTTACATGAACACTTTCCAACTTTGAAATGCTCATGCCTTAACAGATTGACTTCAATTTCATATCCATTATAACACATTAGTTACATATAGACTGAAAAGCAATATTGAATGTGTTTTTGGGAGATCGGACGGAATATCACGTGGTAATGACGTCAAATGTGTTTTAGCTTCGGGTTCAATTTTGGCTCTCAAATGCATTTGCTAAGGAAATGCTCGATGCTACATATACCTTGGATGTTTGCCTTCCTCTTAAAGAAGTCTCACTAAAATGAGCGTAAAAGCACAAACGATGCAAGAATTTTTAAAAACAACACAACACTTTTAAATTTGAAAGACATGTTTCGACTTTCATAAAGCCATCTTCAGTTTGAAGTGAAGCTAATTACAAGTTACAGTTATATAGGTATAAAAAACAGGATAAAATTACAACGGTCAAATACTAAATGAAACGAGATAAGATTACATGTGGATAGTAGTATTGTAATGCTTAACCTGAGTATTGAGCTCAGGTTTATAACTATTTATAAAAAGAGCTTCTTTTATTTTGAGCTCATGATTATTAATGGCAGTATCTAATATTTGAAAACAATCAGGTGATGCAACATCCTTACAACTGATGGAAGAAGTAACTCGCACAAGTAAACTTATATACTACACGTGATCGTAGAGCCAAAGGAATAGGATCCTTGGTGGAAAATAAACAACTTAACTTAAAAGAAGAAAAAACTAATTTAATGTGGTTATTGGGCCTAGACAAACTGTCAATACAGTCTGTGGAAACCTTATCAAAAAGATAAGAGGGGAAAAAATTACGTTGTAGATTCGTGATAAGGTTTCCACAGACTGTATTGACGTAGTAGGTAGTCCACACTTGTGTATTCCCTGTTTATTTTATTTGAACAGTTTTTCGTTTCGTCTTTGTTTAAACAATACCGTTTTTGTCTTCATAAAGGACAGTTTGTTTGCTTTGCTGAAAATTCACTTTTGCTGTGACTTTGAAGTCATTGAAGCCAAAAACGAAAACGAAATTACCGATTTGCTTATCAGACATGATATTTTTTACTTAGGATGATTTCTTTTTACTTCTTTTCGTAATTACTGTGTAGTTATTTTATCTACTGGTAGTTTGGACCAACAGATTCCAGTTCAGTGTACTTTTTGCAATAGTCGTGTGTAGTTGTAATTCAACTTAGCGGCTTTTTTGTGTGCAAAATATGTCATTCTTTTCGGTCATTTTATCACGGATATTATCTAAAAAGTTGTTTTATATTTGCTGCTCAATTTTGAATTGATTTTCAGTAGGTTTTTGTGATTTTGAAGAAAGCCACTTCGATGCAGTCCTCAATGCTTGGGCCAATCACGAGCGCTGATTTTGAGACGGCATTACCGGAAAATAACGCCGTCTCTCTGTAGATCAAAATGGTAGAAGAATCGCGATACTTAGCAGTAACGCGATTCTCTAATGCGGCACTTCTTATTTTGAGACTGACGTGAATATTTTGTGCTATCGACGGCTCAACTGATAATCGCACGAAGTGTTATGTCCAAATCTGTCATTTATTTAAGAAAATTCGTCAGAACGCGCGCTTTGTATGGATGTTCGCGGCCATCGCTTCTGCATATTTCATCTTCGCATCTTTCGTAGGGCGTGACTCGCGTGACGACTGGTTTTACCTTCAAAGGGCTAAATCAACTTAGAAATGCCTTAATTATTATAATACTATTTGAAGGACTTACAACTGAAAAGATAAGATTCAACATTTCTAATTGGTTATTTTGTCGATTTTGGAGCTATGAAGCGGTTGATTTGTGCGCGCGATATTACGTACACGTCATTGAGTGCGCGCGCTCAGAGAGAAATATTTTTTGAAATTTCACTTTTTTTCACGAAATTAAAAAAAACACATTTTTTTTATATTTGTTTATGTATTATAAATAAAGTATGCTTGAACATTTTTACAACTATTTTGATACCTGTAAGTTCTGTGAATTAGCGAAAACTCAACAAGAACGTGAATCAATTACTTCAGTATGACATCAAGTGGAATTATGTCACGCTTGCCTCGAAAGATATTTCGAAAACTTGTATTTCAACAACGAGGTCGGTGACTCCCCTTTTTATGTATTTAAGAGGTCAAAGTAAACTTTCATTTTGAAAATGTTAAGTTTTATTAAACTACAATAGATAATAGTTTTATCAAACTAAAATTTTTTTCTGTCAAAAAATCAATCATGAGAATTGCGATACAAAACTAATTGCGATTTTGAGAAAGCAATACCACAAAATATGGACGGCTTTGGAGAGAAGATCTTTTTACGTATCACTTCTTGGGTTGCATGTGACATCACGACAGCCATCTTGGATGAACTTCAACAAAAGATTTCTCATTGGTGTCACTTGTTCGTTCATCCAACATGGCTACCGCTCTATTGTCTTCTGAATTCCCAAAGGAATAGATGAAACAGCAAATATTTATCCAATTTAGCAGTCAACGTTTTGATGTTTTGCCTTCTCAAATTCACAGTACAGTTTGTTTATAATACACCTTCCGACTAGGACGACTAGCCCTTAACACGGAAACATAATTGTGTAAACGCATAACTATTGGATTTATGAGTGGGGATAAAATACGCAGGAGGAATAATTTGATAAACGTATAACTTATGGCAAATGAGTATGAACTTTGAATTGATTTATAACCAAGTAATTACCACAAAGAAACGTGTCTGCCAAACGAGTTCAATGAGTTATGTGATACCTAATGTGACAACAAAGATTTACCTTGGTAAATAAGACAGATAGTAAAAACACCACACCAAAGCACGATCCACGACTGTCGCATCTTGTTCTTTTCTGATATTTTCTTGGGTTAGTTGACTTTATTATTATTTCAAGGCTCACCAGTGTCCTAGACGTATAATACAATATCAAGTTTAGTACAGCTGGATTTTAGCAACACAATATGATGGTCTAAAGATGAATAGCAAGTTTATGTTTACTTCTTATTATTCAACATTTTAGTTTCATTGGAGAAACTGAAACACTATCAATAAAGCACTGAAAGTTAGGCTACATCGTTTTCATCTTCATTTGACAGATGTTCAAACAACATCCTTTGATATATCCCTTTATTCTCACGTGTTAGCAAATTGTAATTTGCTTTGTTGAAACGGTAAAGGAGATATTGAATTTGGGGTTCACTTTCAAAAGAACTGAATTTACTTTTCTCTTATTCCATTAGGCCAAAGTTCAGTCCAAAAACAGGAACTTGGAGGGTAGATCCGTAGATCAGAAGCTTTCTTTCTCTCTTTCTGCTTGCACCCTGGCTTCCTGTTTATTTGCCCGCACCTTTGCTGGGCTGATTAAGATTACATAGCAAATGTCTTTGAAATTGATAATAGAATTTTATTCATATCAAATAAAAGCGGCTATGCCGGATTTTGCCCTTAGCCATTATTATCTTGTGTATTTTCATGTCCAGTAAACATAGATCAGGCAATGCAGTATGGTCGAATATATATAGTATTAGCAAGAGAAAGACATAAAAGAAATATTTGATTAAAACGGGATATTAGGTACAGGTCACTTATAATAACCATGTCTGGCTAACCAAGATAGGTGGCTTGCAATTTTTGTTTTGCATTAAAGTTTTATGGTAAATAAGATACTGTAAAATTTAAATGGTTTAAATGGCGAAAATGGTTTCCTGTATTGCGTGATGTTGCATCACGGTCAGAGGTGCCACGCATTGCCTAATGCATTCGACGCTTTAGATCAAACGAATGATAAATACACTTCCATTGGCATACAATGTATATAAATCTCTCATTTTATTAGTATCTGAAGTATTTGTTACAATATGCGTCTCAAAGTGTACAGTACGTACACTAGATTTTTACAAAAAGTCAAGTAGATTCACTGAGTTATTTTGGCCAAGTTACACAAGTTTGGCCAACTGAAAGCTTCAATTAGCTTACTCGTCAAAGTTCACGGTAAATAGAATGAAACATGTTTGGAACGATCAAATATCAATAATATAAAGAACAGTCGAGTCAAATCGCGATTTCAATAACACAGGAGTCCCGGAATAAAAAATGATAAATTGTCTACCATCACGTCGAGCATGCGCCTTAACATAATTCAAAAAATTGCGAGTGAGTGAGTGAGTGACACATTTGCATATTCGACACCTCACTATAACTCGTGAATTTGCAACCCACGAATTCAAAACATTGCACTCAAGTAGAGATTTGGTCTCCAATACAAACGCTAACATTTCCCTTTTATTTTCTAATTTTCCGGGTTTTTCATTTCTATTATCCTCGCTTTGTGCCCCCCATATGCGAACGAAATTCCGTCGCTACGAGCTGAAAGGAAATGAATGTAAGAACCGCAGAATGAATTAAGCTTGAGATGATATCTGATACGATTAGAGACTTCCCTAATCGCCTACCAAGTCCACTGAAGGCAGATGTCTAACAAGTATAAACGTAGCTTTAATTATAAACATGGCTGTTCTGAGCCCAAAAGCAATTTTTCGGCATCATTAAAAGAAAACAGAAATTAATTTTTGAACTTTTTATTATTTTTAACTTAGCTTCTACGTTGTAGCTGGTCATTGTTTGCTATTCCATTTTGAATATCATAACTAGACAATAGTAAATAAAGCCTATAATTGACGTCCATTTCATGGATTAAAATAAGTTAATATCACTGTTAGGCTGCAAGGCTGCAAGGATGATAGGGCTACGTTGAATAATTAAAACAGGCTAAATAATAGTATGATATTAAAAGTAGTTAATACATGCATCTTTGTACCTGATATTCAGGTGAATAAGACCACACTATTGGAAATACTTTAATATTTAAAGAAAATTACTTATATTTTGAAGGTTTATACCAACACAAATGGAGATAAAGAACATCAGTAACACAACAACAACAACCAACATCATCATCATCATCATCATCATCATCAACAACAACAACAACAACAACAACAACAACAACAACAACAACGCAAAGCGAGGCTATGGAAGCCAGTTTTTTATTCTTAAAATATTGGATATTCAAATTGTCCTTTATTTATTTATGTTTACACTGAAGTCATTCAATTCTATTCTTTCAATACAGAACCCCAAATTGCACTTTATTATAACAATAGAGTTGATGTTCGCGGGCGTAAATGTATTTTTGGCCCGACTCAGGCTCATTTTAGCCCGAGCGTAGCGAGGGTTAAAATGAGCACTGAGAAGGGCCAAAAACACGTTTACGCCCAATAACATCAACTCTATTACTATTATTATAACTTTATAGGGCATTTACAAAACGAATAAACGACTACATATTCTAAAAAAACGACTTCACGTCGGTGTTTATTTCATAAATTTACTTGCCGAGTTCACAAATGAGTCTTGGACTAAAATAGTTTTAATATAAAAAAATGTTTATACCATAAAGGTGAAATGGCAAAATAATGCAAAAAAAGCAAACTTAAAATAAGTCATTTTGAGAAATTAATGTTAACTGTATAGTCATTAAACTGGCAGTTGGGCATAAATGCTTGCAGGGAACTTGTCTCATCAAGAGACCATAATACTAAGAGAGCGAAGCTCAGTATTGATGTCTGTGCCATGTTCGTGGCGGCTAAGGCTATTTTTAGTAACTTCGCCATCGCGCGCGCAAGGCTCTTAAACAATAGAATTCAAACGGTCCCGTCCGCGCGCACGTCAAAAATCAAATTCTATTGGTTGAGGGCCTTGCGCGCGCTATGGCGAAGTTACTAAAAATAGCCTTAGCCGCCACGAACATGGCACAGACATCAATACTGAGCTTCGCTCTCTTAGTATTATGGTCTCTTGGTCTCATTTGAAAGACTTACATTGACTTCGGCGCCATGGCTGAGAACGGCCTTGCTTGATCCACTTTCAACTTCACTCGATGTTGTAAATGGCCTACTAAGAATATTTGAACAAGCACGTTTCTGTGAAGTCGAACTGTCCTTTATATAGGGTGTCAGGCTTTGCTCATTTTTGTGTTTAGTAATGGCACAAATTTGTTTAGTATCAACTCCTGCTTGATAGAAGTTGGTTATGGTGGACGCTCGAACACAGTGTGCAGTGTAGACTTGCGAAAGACCAGCTTTTTTTGATATCTTTGGCATTAATTGGGAAATGTAATTCTTCCCCATGTGTTCGTTTTTGTACCAACAAGTTCCTGACATCGCGAAGTTTATCAGTGGTGTTTGAAAGAGAGCTTCGCACTCTGGGTGCAGTTTTTCCAACATACGTTTTAGAGAAGCCACAGGATCAATAGGCGAATCAGGTACTGCATACATTCTAGAGTCGGTGTAATCTTGATCCTTCTGTTTATAACCACCTTGATAGTTCTTAGACTGCTCTGTGTGGTTTATAATAACATATTCTTGATCTCAGTTTGTCGTCTTTTTTAAACTCGAGCGAGTTCTTTGTAAGTTCTCTCCGTCCTTCTCTCCCTCTCCTGCCGAGATAATAGCAGAGATTAAACCAAACAAGTTCTTGAAGCTTTTCTGGGCTTTCTGTTGAGAAGTAAGACTTCAATTTTTCCATATCTCCAGCTTCAATGGGACTTTTATGCCTTGGCTTAGGATTTCCTCGTTTATAATACGACTTGCAAACAACTTCAAACATCTTGTTTGCTTGCAAAAATTCGCGGTCTTTCAGAATGTTGATGGGTCTTGAAATAGGCTGACTTGTAATTGCTCTGTGTATTGCAGCTCTAATGCCAGTCAAGGCACTTGGTGTAAGGTCTGTTTTCTTGTTTGATTTGACTTCAGCGTAAAAACGGCGTAGAATATTATTCAACTCAGTTGGACATACAGTGTTTAGGTCGCAATCAATTCGTCTCTTTGAACACCACTCTTTGAATTTTTTCAGTCCCCATAAAGTTTGATTTTTAGTATTTTTCGGAACCGACTGCTCTTCAAGCTTGTTTAAATCCTCTTCCCCGAGTTCTGACGACTGTGAATTTTGTCCTTTTATCAATTCTTCTGCCATTTTCCCTTGATTTTGTAAACACAACTCGAGAATATGCAAGCTTGAAAACGACGCCGACCTTGTTGACATTTGAGTGGTTTCCGTCATTTCATTGGCTAAACAGATTATTTTCCCCGTTTCTTATTGGCTGACGGCAGCGGGCTAAAATCTATTTTAGCCCGCTGATTTTCCCATTTTAGCCCGCAAAATGCGCCACAATGCCCTATAAAGTTATAATAATATCGATTTATGAATCCGCTCTGGACCAATCATAGTACAGATATATGTTGTTGTCGTCGTCGTTTGTTATGGTAGTTTTCTGATGATAGTGATGATGATGGTGATGATGAAAAACTATTCAGAAGTCCCAAAATGAACATCTAAAAACAAGGAAAATGATGCTTTTGATATAAATGTACTGAATCATAAAAATGATGGAGAGAGTCGTTTGTCGTTTGCGTTATACTACATCTCGGAGTACGATCGATTATTGCTTTTTGGAACTGTTTGGACTTGTGCATATCTCATGATTAAAATTTATACAAAAATGATTTCATTGGCTTGATTCACGACGTTTTGCCAATAAATAATTGCAATAACTGACTCGTATCAACTATTAATACAAATAAAAGAAGAAAAGGCTTGATAGTGCAAATAACTTAGAATTTTTTCTTTGGCATATCTTACAAGTTGGGCAATGTTCGCTGGTTATAATTCACCTAAGCAAATACCATTAAAAGCCGTCGTCAGTGAAAACAGACAGCTAGATTTATGAAAAGCCTATTCATTATGCAGGCGCAGGTGAAGAGATTGCTGTAATTACTTTTACTTTATAGATAAAATGGAAAAAAACGAAAAGAAAAGAAAAGTAAAAAAGAAAAAGCACCAACAAGGAACCTGCGGCAAAGAAAGAAACTAACGTTTAAAGGAGTTTCCTGAATCTTTTCTTTCTTTTTTTGAAACTTGTTTTTTGTTTTGAAGAAACAACAAAATGTATCCAAGAAGTACAAATGCTAGGGAAGTGGAAGAAGAATCTGTCAAAACCTCTGCGAACGTAAGATAAGTGTTGTATTTTTCTTTGTTCAGACTGATGTTGACTGGCCTATTGCTATCAAGACATTTGACCGACTCGTAAAATTTAGGTTTCCAGCTATAGACTATAGACAATTAGAAGAGACTTAAATGACTTATAGGAAACAATCGTAAAAAAGTTTCAACAAAGATAAATTAAGATTAAATATAATAACAACAACAACAACAACAATATGTTTATTTAGTACCACAATTACATGAATAAATATTTTACATGAATATAACATAAAACGGAAATTTAGGTACAAGCCACCTATAATAACCATATCTGGCTAACCGAGATAGGTGGCAACATGACATAACATAATAAGATATGTGAAAATCTAAAGACTTTGTAGAAATGATTATAATATAAAGATTACTCAATAAGATAAATTAAATGGCAACTGTTCAAATTAATAGCTGATACGTATTCAGTGTTTATGAAGGCCACTAGAAAAGATCTTCAATTAATCACAACATCGATTTCATTTTTCCATTTGAGAGCATCTAGACTTTTTGAGTTAACACCAGGGTCGCTGAATGGCCTTAAGTTGTTATTGCAGCTGATATAGCAAGGTAATATTTCAAAAGGATTCTACGTTTTGCCTTAATACATTATAGCAGTTCAGCTCTACCATACAGTGAAAAAAGGATTTTTTAAAGAGAAAGGTGTTATTATTTGACAAACGAAAACCTCTTACCTGTTTGTCGTAAAGCGCAGCGTTAATGGATCTCATGTCATGTTTGCTTAATTCACCTTCCCGGAGTTTCCCAGAATTCTTTATGATTTGCCCGCGCAAGCGAGGTCAGGGGACAAAAATATTAAGAAATGATGGCATTTATTGGGAACTCTTGCATTTATATGACAAAAACGTTGATTATGTCATAACAGAAGTAGTAGAAACTTTAGAGAATTTCTTCAAAACCATTCTTATGAACTGTTATCGGAGTTTATAGGTACTATAGTCGTTTTTGGCGAATTTTTCAAGTGTATCTAAGACTTGCTTTAAGAATTTTGTCCCCTGACCTCGCTCGCGCGCGCTGAATCGTCATGAATTCTGGGAAACTCTGGGAAGGTGAATAGTCACCGAATCATTCAGTCATTTGAATGTCAGTTGGTTACCAGAGCAACGCCTCGTATTTTCATGACATATATATGAATATTGAAGTTAGATTTTTTTAAAAGCTGAATATATTTAAAATTATAATATAGCTTAATTATAACACACGTTCTGATTGGCTGAGAGACTATTTCAAAGGTAAAGACCTGGTTTTCTGACGAATGATTATACCAAAAAGTCTATTTACAAACTTAGAAATATACTAGAAAATACTTTCCATCATTCCAGTTATCGTTTGAATTTACAAACTAAGCCTCGTGGTCGGACAATAACAATAAACGTAATGGAAAATCAAATGTAAGGAACTAGAATTCACAAAATAGGAATTTGTTTTTTTCTCCCAGATTAGTTTCGATCAATAAGAGTTATTTTTCATTGAACAAAGTTTTGTTTCTTACTTACAAAGAGAGGCGAAGATTTCCAAAACTGACTGTCGCCACGAGACTATTTGTTCATTCAATCATCCTTCGAACCAACCTTATGAACTAACTACGCCAGTCATCACCAATCATCCTTATGAACTTACTACGCCAGTCATCACCAATCATCCTTATGAACTAACTACGCCAGTCATCACCAATCATCCTTATGAACTTACTACGCCAGTCATGACATCACCAATCATCCTTATGAACTAACTACGCCAGTCATCACCAATCATCCTTATGAACTAACTACGCCAGTCATCACCAATCATCCTTATGAACTAACTACGCCAGTCATCACCAATCATCCTTATGAACTAACTACGCCAGTCATCACCAATCATCCTTATGAACTAACTACGCCAGTCATCACCAATCATCCTTATGAACTAACTACGCCAGTCATCACCAATCATCCTTATGAACTTACTACGCCAGTCATCACCAATCATCCTTATGAACTAACTACGCCAGTCATCACCAATCATCCTTATGAACTTACTACGCCAGTCATCACCAATCATCCTTATGAACTAACTACGCCAGTCATCACCAATCATCCTTATGAACTTACTACGCCAGTCATCACCAATCATCCTTATGAACTAACTACGCCAGTCATCACCAATCATCCTTATGAACTAACTACGCCAGTCATCACCAATCATCCTTATGAACTAACTACGCCAGTCATCACCAATCATCCTTATGAACTTACTACGCCAGTCATGACATCACCAATCATCCTTATGAACTAACTACGCCAGTCATCACCAATCATCCTTATGAACTAACTACGCCAGTCATCACCAATCATCCTTATGAACTAACTACGCCAGTCATCACCAATCATCCTTATGAACTAACTACGCCAGTCATCACCAATCATCCTTATGAACTAACTACGCCAGTCATCACCAATCATCCTTATGAACTAACTACGCCAGTCATCACCAATCATCCTTATGAACTTACTACGCCAGTCATCACCAATCATCCTTATGAACTAACTACGCCAGTCATCACCAATCATCCTTATGAACTTACTACGCCAGTCATCACCAATCATCCTTATGAACTAACTACGCCAGTCATCACCAATCATCCTTATGAACTTACTACGCCAGTCATCACCAATCATCCTTATGAACTAACTACGCCAGTCATCACCAATCATCCTTATGAACTAACTACGCCAGTCATCACCAATCATCCTTATGAACTAACTACGCCAGTCATCACCAATCAGTTAGTATGCATACAACCGCTGTCCGAAGTTCCGAAGTGTCTTGGAAAACGAAGCAATTACTAAATAAAGGTTCAAACACTAGGGCGAGGGTTTGCATTGAAATTAGGGTAAGACGAAAATTAAACTGCATCCGGTTACTAAAAATAGCACAGATGGGAATTATCACGGCGCGCGCCCCATTAACAAGTTTCCCTCTCTTATTTATGTTCTCTTGGACTTACAGAATAAGGATTTTGCTGGTAAACGAGAAGCTGTTGATTTGAATTATCTGTTGGCTGACACCGATAGCTTGTGTCAAAACATCTATACACTGGCGTAGTTAGTTCATAAGGATGATTGGTGATGACTGGCGTAGTAAGTTCATAAGGATGATTGATGATGACTGGCGTAGTAAGTTCATAAGGATGATTGGTGATGACTGGCGTAGTAAGTTCATAAGGATGATTGATGATGACTGGCGTAGTTAGTTCATAAGGATGATTGGTGATGACTGGCGTAGTTAGTTCATAAGGATAATTGGTGATCACTGCATGGCGTAGTTATAGTTTATCCTTTATTAATTAATTATCCTTATGAACTAACTACGCCAGTCATCATCAATCATCCTTATGAACTTACTACGCCAGTCATCACCAATCATCCTTATGAACTAATTACGCCAGTGTATAGATGTTTTGACACAAGCTATCGGTGTCAGCCAACAGATAATTCAAATCAACAGCTTCTCGTTTACCAGCAAAATTCTTATTCTGTAAGTCCAAGAGAACATAAATAAGAGAGGGAAACTTGTTAATGGGGCGCGCGCCGTGATAATTCCCATCTGTGCTATTTTTAGTAACCGGATGCAGTTTAATTTTCGTCTTACCCTAATTTCAATGCAAACCCTCGCCCTAGTGTTTGAACCTTTATTTAGTAATTGCTTCGTTTTCCAAGACACTTCGGAACTTCGGACAGCGGTTGTATGCATACTATGCTTTAGTGATTGCCTCGTAGCATGTTTTGGTTGCATAAAACAGAATACAAAAGGCTTAATTGCTCATAGCGCTTGATGGAATACTTAAAATACTAACCAAAGAAACATCACACAAGGAAGGCAATAGCCGGGATAGATTAGTTTTAAGAAAAACTGCCAAAATCCTTTGCGGTCTTGAAGTGTACACTGTGGACTTGTTGTGGCACGTATTTTGGATTAGGTGTATATACTATGCTTTAGTACTAAATTGAATTTCGGCAGTTCATATACTCAAAATGTTTTCCTTTGCTTTTTATTTCAACATTTACTCTCGTGCTGATAGAGTACAAACACTAAAAGCTTGGATGACTTTGATGTTAGACTTCCGACGATTTTTGTTGCTTGACGACAGCAGAAAGAATTAAAGGTTTAAGTTTCAATACGAGTTTTCTTTCACCGACGTAAATTTCTTAAACGTTAACATAAAGCTGAACTCTGACGGCTCACTCTACACAGACGTTTATCATAAGCCCAACGATACGCATTCATATATAAACTGGTCCTCGGCATAGATAGATAGATCGTTTATTCACACTTTGAGTTTTTTAAGTACATTTTCATTTGATAGATATACATATATAATTAGTACATATACAAATAGAGAAATTAAGTTTACAAAATAATAACTAGTGTCGGAGAACGGGATATCCATATCCTCGTCACTTTGCTTGCAATTGAGAGTACGAGAAAATACACATATAGAATGATGTAAATACCTTTCAAAATCCTATTTCTGAATGATTTTAATTATATTTATAATAATAAAAATAATAATAAAATAACTTATATAGCGCCAAAATCCTAAAGTTCAGTGGCGCTGTGTAATATAAATTACAATTTACAGAAAACTAAGAAAGGTAGACAAATGGAATATATGATATACATTGGCGTATATCAGATCTTCCATTTCTATATTTACATAATGAAAACTGCAAAAGTTAATCATTTGATCACTATGATACGAATTAAACAAGCAAATAAACGTCTCCTTCGAATCAGCGCCCCTCGTGTTATCCTAAATTCGCTTATTCGAGAATTAATGTTACTTCTCGTGTGTAGCTCATGCTTAGCAAAGCATATTCTTTAACTGCTATACTGAGTACTCACGACTCTTAAAACTCCAGTACATACGGGCTTAGCCTCACTTCTGCAGCAGAAATTAGAATGACAAAAAAGCAACTCCTCGATTCGAGGCTAAGCTTACATGTACTGGAGTTTTAAGAGTCGTGAATTAATGCATATTGCATTATATAGTTCGTGGTTATACTGTATAATAACGGCTAGATTTTCCACAAAATCGAGTTTTTGTGACAACAGCTCATTCGTTTAATGTCGTATATATCACAAATTACTGACATAAAACGCGATCAGTGTATATCATATTATAGCTGAATGACTGTTTTAGATTTTGGTGCCGTTTGACGGTCATTGCTCAAAGGGAGTCAAAGTTATGAGCCAAAAACCGATATGACCGATTTGGCCATTTGGAACTATTGACTCACCTTAAGAAGTTTAAGATTGTTCAACGACGACGTAGCTGAAAAAGTGATTTGCTCTGTTTTGGCTAAATCTATGTTTTCCTGCATGTGTTACGCTACAGATTTTCAATAATTATGTATTTATTAACCTCAATGTATTTTTGAGTAATTTACTAGCTAAGCATTTTAAGTGTTGTAACCTTGACCGTTTTGATTGTAGGATTTGTGTATTGTTTCGACTTGTGTGACGCACCCTCTTTCTCTATAATCCAAACAGACCAACGTAGGGTTTCTCTTTGACTCCAAACGTGATGTAAACAGGAAATGAGCTTTAGTTTTAGTGGTTATTTAAGGACTGTCGATATTTGTTGCACTCGCACACTCTTTAGTCTTTGTACAAACTAGCGAGGCAAGTTTGGGATTCGACTCAGTGTTAATTGGAAAGTACAGCCCTAAGTAAGGAAAGTGGTCGAGTAAGGAACTCCTTCTGACAGCCACTCTGACTAAGGAAAGTCTTTCTGGTTGGCCTGGCTCTATCCCGCCTTGTAGTACCAAGCCTTGCTTAGCTTGTAATTAGCTCTTGTTCAAAGTCTAATAAACGAGTTAGCAGAGCAGGCGATTCCCGACTAGTCTCTCGTAACAGTCTCTCGTATTCGTTAATAGATGAATTTTGCATTCAATATTCCATAGAATTACAATACACTATGAATATTAAACAGTAAATTATGAAAGCAAAAGGGTTGTGCATTCCTGTATTCTCGGTAGAGCATCATACTTCGAGTTTGCCGTTATGTATTGGCAGAAGACGGAGAAAATCCTCTATACTGAACTTCCACATGTCAGCTTTATTCTTCTTGATTAATCCTATTGTTCACTACCGTCGTCGTCAGCGTTGATATCACACAATCTTAAACTCCCTAGTAGTACGGATCCACAGTGGATGTTCTTCTTAAGATTCTAGTAAGAACAGATTTCTGGTAATATTTAGGTGTCGATAAAATACGTAATCAAATGTGCGTAACGTAATCAAGTGTACGTAACGTACAAGTCAAGTTACATCCATCAATACGTTGAGATACGTTGCTACTATTTCTCAACAAAAACTACTGCTAGCAGACTTGCAAGAATGTAAACCAGCAAATGATATCCACGTTGAGGCTTCGAGTGACTGCAATATGCATTAGGTGCATTGAAGTGATTGCAAAGATCGCAAGAACAGCAACGAGGTTTACAGTAATATCCGGGGTGATTGCATGTTTGATTAACGCAATAACCTTTGCTGTCTGCACAAAATCTCCGGTAGTTAGTCATCTTTGGTGTACCGTTAACACTGACCTCTGCCAAAATCTGCTCCACACAAACCGTGCTGCAATTCGGCTTCTTTTCTAGGTTATTTTGCGAGTCGCAATCGTCCCATGACTTTTTTGACCAGCACTCATAACACTGTAGACTCCAAACTAAAACAAAATGCAGATAAACGCAGTTGTAATTAGGTAGGAATAAAGGGTCCTCAGTATCGAGTCACTCCAAAAGAAAAACACGTCTATTCAAATAATCCAAGTTTTTCTACTACAGTTACTCATAGACTAACCTTTTCCAAATTCTCATGACTGACCACGTGACAATACAGGGTGTCTTAAAAGTTTGTGCCCCTGAATTGAACTAGAATAGCTCATTACTAAGGTGGCTCGACCCCATAATTTTACATGAACACTTTCCAACTTTGAAATGCTCATGCCTTAACAGATTGACTTCAATTTCATATCCATTATAACACATTAGTTACATATAGACTGAAAAGCAATATTGAATGTGTTTTTGGGAGATCGGACGGAATATCACGTGATAATGACGTCAAATGTGTTTTAGCTTCGGGTTCAATTTTGGCTCTCAAATGCATTTGCTAAGGAAATGCTCGATGCTACATATACCTTGGATGTTTGCCTTCCTCTTAAAGAAGTCTCACTAAAATGAGCGTAAAAGCACAAACGATGCAAGAATTTTTAAAAACAACACAACACTTTTAAATTTGAAAGACATGTTTCGACTTTCATAAAGCCATCTTCAGTTTGAAGTGAAGCTAATTACAAGTTACAGTTATATAGGTATAAAAAACAGGATAAAATTACAACGGTCAAATACTAAATGAAACGAGATAAGATTACATGTGGATAGTAGTATTGTAATGCTTAACCTGAGTATTGAGCTCAGGTTTATAACTATTTATAAAAAAGAGCTTCTTTTATTTTGAGCTCATAATTATTAATGGCAGTATCTAATATTTGAAAACAATCAGGTGATGCAACATCCTTACAACTGATAGAAGAAGCTAAATGTTTAAACACATGAGATGATCTATCCTTAAAAAGATGCTCATTGATCCGTTTTGAAAAATGGCGAGTAGTCTCACCAATATAACGAGTGTTACAACTCGCACAAGTAAACTTATATACTACACGTGATCGTAGAGCCAAAGGAATAGGATCCTTGGTGGAAAATAAACAACTTAACTTAAAAGAAGAAAAAACTAATTTAATGCTAATACCTTTGCAGAAACGTTTAGACAAAATACGTATTTTCCGCTGAGCAAACGATGAAAATCTACCAACAAAAGGAAGCTTAAAATATTTCATTTCTGGAGAAGTTGAAACAGTGTGGTTATTGGGCCTAGACAAACTGTCAATACAGTCTGTGGAAACCTTATCAAAAAGATAAGAGGGGAACAAATTACGTTGTAGATTCGTGATAAGGTTTCCACAGACTGTATTGACGTAGTAGGTAGTCCACACTTGTGTATTCCCTGTTTATTTTATTTGAACAGTTTTTCGTTTCGTCTTTGTTTAAACAATACCGTTGTTGTCTTCATAAAGGACAGTTTGTTTGCTTTGCTGAAAATTCACTTTTGCTGTGACTTTGAAGTCATTGAAGCCAAAAACGAAAACGAAATTACCGATTTGCTTATCAGACATGATATTTTTTACTTAGGATGATTTCTTTTTACTTCTTTTCGTAATTACTGTGTAGTTATTTTATCTACTGGTAGTTTGGACCAACAGATTCCAGTTCAGTGTACTTTTCGCAATAGTCGTGTGTAGTTGTAATTCAACTTAGCGGCTTTTTTGTGTGCAAAATATGTCATTCTTTTCGGTCATTTTATCACGGATATTATCTAAAAAGTTGTTTTATATTTGCTGCTCAATTTTGAATTGATTTTCAGTAGGTTTTTGTGATTTTGAAGAAAGCCACTTCGATGCAGTCCTCAATGCTTGGGCCAATCACGAGCGCTGATTTTGAGACGGCATTACCGGAAAATAATGCTGTCTCTCTGTAGATCAAAATGGTAGAAGAATCGCGATACTTAGCAGTAACGCGATTCTCTAATGCGGCACTTCTTATTTTGAGACGTGAATATTTTGTGCTATCGACGGCTCAACTGATAATCGCACGAAGTGTTATGTCCAAATCTGTCATTTATTTAAGAAAATTCGTCAGAACGCGCGCTTTGTAAGGACGTTCGCGGCCATCGCTTCTGCATATTTCATCTTCGCATCTTTCGTAGGGCGTGACTCGCGTGACGACTGGTTTTACCTTCAAAGGGCTAAATCAACTTAGAAATGCCTTAATTATTATAATACTATTTGAAGGACTTACAAAAAGATAAGATTCAACATTTTTAATTGGTTATTTTGTCGATTTTGGAGCTATGAAGCGGTTGATTTGTGCGCGCGATATTACGTACACGTCATTGAGTGCGCGCGCTCAGAGAGAAATATTTTTTGAAATTTCACTTTTTTTTCACGAAATTAAAAAAACACATTTTTTAATATTTGTTTATGTATTATAAATAAAGTATGCTTGAACATTTTTACAACTATTTTGATACCTGTAAGTTCTGTGAATTAGCGAAAACTCAACAAGAACGTGAATCAATTACTTCAGTATGACATCAAGTGGAATTATGTCACGCTTGCCTCGAAAGATATTTCGAAAACTTGTATTTCAACAACGAGGTCGGTGACTCCCCTTTTTATGTATTTAAGAGGTCAAAGTAAACTTTCATTTTGAAAATGTTAAGTTTTATTAAACTACAATAGATAAAAGTTTTATCAAACTAAAATTTTTTTCTGTCAAAAAATCAATCATGAGAATTGCGATACAAAACTAATTGCGATTTTGAGAAAGCAATACCACAAAATATGGACGGCTTTGGAGAGAAGATCTTTTTACGTATCACTTCTTGGGTTGCATGTGACATCACGACAGCCATCTTGGATGAACTTCAACAAAAGATTTCTCATTGGTGTCACTTGTTCGTTCATCCAACATGGCTACCGCTCTATTGTCTTCTGAATTCCCAAAGGAATAGATGAAACAGCAAATATTTATCCAATTTAGCCGTCAACGTTTTGATGTTTTGCCTTCTCAAATTCACAGTACAGTTTGTTTATAATACACCTTCCGACTAGGACGACTAGCCCTTAACACGGAAACATAATTGTGTAAACGCATAACTATTGGATTTATGAGTGGGGATAAAATACGCAGGAGGAATAATTTGATATAACTTATGGCAAATGAGTATGAACTTTGAATTGATTTATAACCAAGTAATTACCACAAAGAAACGTGTCTGCCAAACGAGTTCAATGAGTTATGTGATACCTAATGTGACAACAAAGATTTACCTTGGTAAATAAGACAGATGGTAAAAACACCACACCAAAGCACGATCCACAAATGTCGCATCTTGTTCTTTTCTGATATTTTCTTGGGTTAGTTGCCTTTATTATTATTTCAAGGCTCACCAGTGTCCTAGACGTATAATACAATATCAAGTTAAGTACAGCTGGATTTTAGCAACACAATATAATGGTCTAAAGATGAATAGCAAGTTTATGTTTACTTCTTATTATTCAACATTTTAGTTTCATTGGAGAAACTGAAACACTATCAATAAAGCACTGAAAGTTAGGCTACATCGTTTTCATCTTCATTTGACAGATGTTCAAACAACATCCTTTGATATATCCCTTTATTCTCACGTGTTAGCAAATTGTAATTTGCTTTGTTGAAACGGTAATGGAGATATTGAATTTGGGGTTCGCTTTCAAAACAACTGAATGTACTTTTCATTCCATTAAGCCAAAGTTCAGTCCAAAAACAGGAACTTGGAGTGTAGATCAGTAGATCAGAAGCTTTCTTTCTCTCTTTCTGCTTGCACCCTGGCTTCTTTTTTATAATGACCTTAAATGGTAGACAGCTTTAGGCGAGGCTTGTGACAAGGGAAAGTGTTTATAGATGTTCCTTACGACGCTTTCCGCCGCTGCATACGTAATAATCCAGAATAATTACATGCCGTATTTCACGGCCGTATATACCGTAATTACTCGTGCCCAGGCCGTAGACCGGGAACGAGTTATAAACTGCAAATGTTTTTTTTTCTGTGTTCGTCTCGAGAAAATACAATGTATTTATTTATTACCACAATATTTACATTTTTACATATTTAAATAAAATATTTGTTTACAAATAGAATTTTTATGCCTTTGTTCGAGAATCTAAGTTAATTGATTCAGTAATTACTACTGATTTGTTAATCTAAATTTATTCAGTGACTAATTTATACGCATGAGTTAATACGTGACTCATAGGACAGGGTGATGGGTTGGTGGCAGTCCTTGGTACCGCCTATAGCGTGTCACCCTAGTCACGTGGGGACGCGTTGGTATGATTCATTCTTCCTGGCTTTATCTCTGAGTAAGGACGCTTGAAATTTTCCCACCTCCTCCCCTCACCTTGTCCACAATGAATCTTACTTAAACCTATTATTTGCCCGCACCTTTGCTGGGCTGATTAAGATTACATAGCAAATGTCTTTGAAATTGATAATAGAATTTTATTCATATCAAATAAAAGCGGCTATGCCGGATTTTGCCCTTAGCCATTATTATCTTGTGTATTTTCATTTCCAGTAAACATAGATCAGGCAATGCAGTATGGTCGAATATATATAGTATTAGCAAGAGGAAGACATAAAAGAAATATTTGACTAAAACGGGATTTTAGGTACAGACCACCTATAATAACCATGTCTGGCTAACCAAGATAGGTGGCTTGTAATTTTTGTTTTGTATTGTAGTTTTATGGTCAATAAGATACTGTGAAATTAAAAAAAAAGTTCATTTCCAGTTCATTTTGTTAAATCGAAAATTGGTGCTACACTAACAAATACACTCAAGCTAGAGAATGACGAGTGGTCTGAAATGGAATCAACCCGCCAATATGGCGGACATAACTCGTGGATTGAGTTTTATGTCCAGAGGAAACCCATGAAGCAGTGAGAACTGAATGTTCTTACCCATTTAGTTGTTTGTCTGTTTGTTTATTTGTTGTTGTTGTTTTTCACTTCCATGAAGTGTCTTTTGTGTAATCCTTAGCCTTTAGTAGCAATTCCAAGCCATAATAATCTCTTCAATAAATAACACGCGTACGCTTTATGGAACGTTAACAGATTGCCTGTGTTGCATGACGCTGCATCAGACTCACTGCAGTGTGACGGCCAAAGTCTGGATTCATGATAAATACTAGACACTTTGTGTAGCGAAAATGGTTTCCTGTATTGCGTGATGTTGCATCACGGTCAGAGGTGCCACGCATTACCTAATGCATTCGACTCTTTAGATCAAACGAATGATAAATGCACTTCCATTGGCATACAATGTATATAAATCTCTCATTTTATTAGTATCTGAAGTATTAGTTACAATATGCGTCTCAAAGTGTACAGTACGTACACTAGATTTTTACAAAAAGTCAAGTAGATTCACTGAGTTATTTTGGCCAAGTTACACAAGTTTGGCCAACTGAAAGCTTCAATTAGCTGACTCGTCAAAGGTCACGGTAAATAGAATGAAACATGTTTGGAACGATCAAATATCAATAATATAAAGAACAGTCGAGTCAAATCGCGATTTCAATAACACAGGAGTCCCGGAATAAAAAATGATAAATTGTCTTCCATCACGTCGAGCATGCGCCTTAACATAATTCAAAAATTTGCGAGTGAGTGAGTGACACATTAGCATATTCGACACCTCACTATAACTCGTGAATTTGCAACCCACGAATTCAAAACATTGCACTCAAGTAGAGATTTG
Organism: Telmatactis stephensoni; assembly: GCA_029948255.1. Classification (NCBI taxonomy): domain Eukaryota; kingdom Metazoa; phylum Cnidaria; class Anthozoa; order Actiniaria; family Isophelliidae; genus Telmatactis; species Telmatactis stephensoni. Next base: position 282,470 of record JALIZF010001427.1, read on the forward strand.
GTCTCCAATACAAATGCTAACATTTCCCTTTTATTTCCTAATTTTCCGGGTTTTTCATTTCTATTATCCTCGCTTTGTGCCCCTATATGCGAACGAAATTCCGTCGCCAAGAGCTGCAAGGAAATGAATTATAGAACCGCAGAATGAATTAAGCTTGAGATGATATCTGATACGATTAGAGACTTCCCTAATCGCCTACCAAGTCCACTGAAGGCAGATGTCTAACAAGTATAAACGTAGCTTTAATTATAAACATGGCTGTTCTGAGCCCAAAAGCAATTTTTCGGCATCATTAAAAGAAAACAGAAATTAATTTTTGAACTTTTTATTATTTTTAACTTAGCTTCTACGTTGTAGATGGTCATTGTTTGCTAGCTATTCCATTTTGAATATTATAACTAGACAATAGTAAATAAAGCCTATAATTGACGTCCATTTCATGGACTAAAATAAGTTAATATCACTGTTAGGCTGCAAGGCTGCAAGGATGATAGGGCTACGTTGAATAATTAAAACAGGCTAAATAATAGTATGATATTAAAAGTAGTTAATACATGCATCTTTGTACCTGATATTCAGGTGAATAAGACCACACTATTGGAAATACTTTAATATTTAAAGAAAATTACAAATATTTTGAAGGTTTATACCAACACAAATGGAGATAAAGAACATCAGTAAAACAACAACGATAACCAACATCATCATCATCATCATCATCATCAACAACAACAACAACAACAACAACAATAATTTAATAATAATAATAATAATAATAATAATAATAATAATAATGATAATAATAATTTAATATTTATGAGGCGCAAAATACATATATATATGATCTAATGCGCTCCAAAAAAATATTGTCAAAAAAAATAAAAAATAAATAAATAAAAATAATAATAAAAAATAAATAAATAAATAAATAAATAAATAAATAAATAAATAAATAAATAAATAAATAAATAAATAAATAAATAAATAAATGAATGAATGAATGAATGAATGAATGAATGAATGAATGAATGAATAAATAAATAAAATAAATAAAATAACAACAACAACAACAACAACAACAACAACGCAAAGGCACGCTTTGGAAGCCAGTTTTTTATTCTTAAAATATTGGATATTCAAATTGTCCTTTATTTATTTATGTTTACACTGAAGTCATTCAATTCTATTCTTTCAATACAGAACCCCAAATTGCACATTATTATCGATTTATGAATCCGCTCTGGACCAATCATAGTGCAGATATATGTTGTTGTCGTCGTCGTTTGTTATCGTAGTTTTCTGATGATAGTGATGATGATGGTGATGATGAAAAACTATTCAGAAGTCCCAAAATGAACATCTAAAAACAAGGAAAATGATGGTTTTGATATAAATGTACTGAATCATAAAAATGATGGAGAGAGTCGTTTGTCGTTTGCGTTATACTATATCTCGGAGGACGATCGATTATTGCTTTTTGAAACTGTTTGGACTTGTGTATATTTCATGATTAAAATGTATACAAAAATGATTTCATTGGCTTGATTCACGACGTTTTGCCAATAAATAATTGCAATAACTGACTTGTATCAACTATTAATACAAATAAAAGAAGAAGAGGTTTGATAGTGCAAATAACTTAGAATTTTTTCTTTGGCACATCTTACAAGTTGGGCAATGTTCGCTGGCTATAATTCACCTAAGCAAATACCATTAAAAGCCGTCGTCAGTGAAAACAGACAGCTAGATTTATGAAAAGCCTATTCATTATACAGGCGCAGGTGAAGAGCTTGTTGTAATTACTTTTACTTTATAGATAAAATGGAAAGAAAACGAAAAGAAAAGAAAAGTAAAAAAGAAAAGGCACCAACAAGGAACCTGCGGCAAAGAAAGAAACTAACATTTAAAGGAGTTTCCTGAATCTTGTTTTCTTTCTTTTTTTGAAACTTGTTTTTTGTTTTGAAGAAACAACAAAATGTATTCAAGAAGTACAAATGCTAGGGAAGTGGAAGAAGAATCTGTCAAAACCTCTGCAAACGTAAGATAAGTGTTGTATTTTTCTTTGTTCAGACTGATGTTGACTGGCCTATTGCTATCAAGACATTTGACCGACTCGTAAAATTTAGGTTTCCAGGTATAGACTATAGACAATTAGAAGAGACTTTAATGACTTATAGGAAACAATCTTAAAAATAGTTTCAACAAAGATAAATTAAGATTAAATATAATAAGATATGTGAAAATCTAAAGACTTTGTAGAAATGATTATAATATAAAGATTACTCAATAAGATAAATTAAACGGCAACTGTTCAAATTAATAGCTTTTACGTATTCAATGTTTATGAAGGCCACTGGAAAAGATCTTCAATTAATCACAACATCGATTTCATTTTTCCATTTGAGAGCATCTAGACTTTTTGAGTTAACACCAGGGTCGCTGAATGGCCTTAAGTTGTTATTGCAGCTGATATAGCAAGGTAATATTTCAAAAGGATTCTACGTTTTGCCTTAATACATTATAGCAGTTCAGCTCTACCATACAGTGAAAAAAGGATTTTTTAAAGAGAAAGGTGTTATTATTTGACAAACGAAAACCTCTTACCTGTTTGTCGTAAAGCGCAGCGTTAATGGATCTCATGTCATGTTTGCTTAATTCACCTTCCCGGAGTTTCCCAGAATTCTTTATGATTTGCGCGCGCAAGCGAGGTCAGGGGACAAAAATATTAAGAAATGATGGTATTTATTGGGAACTCTTTCATTTATATGAGAAAAACGTTGATTGTCATAACAGAAGTAGTAGAAACTTTAGAGAATTTCTTCAAAACCATTCTTATGAACTGTTATCGGAGTTTATTGGTACTATAGTCGTTTTTGGCGAATTTTTCAAGTGTATCTAAGACTTGCTTTAAGAATTTTGTCCCCTGACCTCGCTCGCGCGCGCTGAATCGTCATGAATTCTGGGAAACTCTGGGGAGGTGAATAGTCACCGAATCATTCAGTCATTTGAATGTCAGTTGGTTACCAGAGCAACGCCTCGTATTTTCATGACATATATATGAATATTGAAGTTAGATTTTTTAAAAAGCTGAATATATTTAAAATTATAATATAGCTCAATTATAACACACGTTCTGATTGGCTGAGAGACTATTTCACCGGTAAAGACATGGTTTTCTGACGAATGATTATACCAAAAAGTCTATTTACAAATTTTAGGTAGGAGACCCAAACTTAGAAATATACTAGAAAATACTTTCCATCATTCCAGTTATCGTTTGAATTCACAAACTAAGCCTCGTGGTCGGACAATAACAATAAACGTAATGGAAAATCAAATGTAAGGAATTAGAATTCACAAAATAGGAATTTGTTTTTTTCTCCCAGATTAGTTTCGATCAATAAGAGTTATTTTTCATTGAACAAAGTTTTGTTTCTTACTTACAAAGAGAAACGAAGATTTCCAAAACTGACTGTCGCCACGAGACTACTTGTTCATTCAATCATCCTTCGAACCAACCTTATGAACTAACTACGCCAGTCATCACCAATCATCCCTATGAACTAACTACGCCAGTCATCACCAATCATCCTTATGAACTTACTATACGCCAGTCATCACCAATCATCCTTATGAACTAACTACGCCAGTCATCACCAATCATCCTTATGAACTTACTACGCCAGTCATCACCAATCATCCCTATGAACCAACTACGCCAGTCATCACCAATCATCCTTATGAACTAACTACGCCAGTCATCACCAATCATCCTTATGAACTTACTACGCCAGTCATCACCAATCATCCCTATGAACCAACTACGCCAGTCATCACCAATCATCCTTATGAACTAACTACGCCAGTCATCACCAATCATCCTTATGAACTTACTACGCCAGTCATCACCAATCATCCCTATGAACCAACTATGCCAGTCATCACCAATCATCCTTATGAACTAACTACGCCAGTCATCACCAATCATCCTTATGAACTTACTACGCCAGTCATCACCAATCATCCTTATGAACTTAACTACGCCAGTCATCACCAATCATCCTTATGAACTTAACTACGCCAGTCATCACCAATCATCCTTATGAACTTACTACGCCAGTCATCACCAATCATCCTTATGAACTTACTACGCCAGTCATCACCAATCATCCTTATGAGCTAACTACGCCAGTCATCACCAAGCATCCTTATGAACTTACTACGCCAGTCATCACCAATCATCCTTATGAACTTACTATACGCCAGTCATCACCAATCATCCTTATGAACTTACTACGCCAGTCATCACCAATCATCCTTATGAACTTACTACGCCAGTCATCACCAATCATCCTTATGAATTTACTACGCCAGTCATCACCAATCATCCTTATGAACTAACTACGCCAGTCATCACCAATCATCCTTATGAACTTACTATACGCCAGTCATCACCAATCATCCTTATGAACTTACTACGCCAGTCATCACCAATCATCCTTATGAACTTACTACGCCAGTCATCACCAATCATCCTTATGAACTTACTACGCCAGTCATCACCAATCATCCTTATGAATTTACTACGCCAGTCATCACCAATCATCCTTATGAACTAACTACGCCAGTCATCACCAAGCATCCTTATGAACTTACTATACGCCAGTCATCACCAATCATCCTTATGAACTAACTACGCCAGTCATCACCAATCATCCTTATGAACTAACTACGCCAGTCATCACCAATCATCCTTATGAACTAACTACGCCAGTCATCACCAATCATCCTTATGAACTAACTACGCCAGTCATCACCAATCGCACCCTTGTTAGGGGGAGCCTCTATTATACAGTATAACCACGAACTATAATGCAATATGCATTTTGTCGGCATACTGTATAATAGAGGCTCCCCCTAACAAGCTAAGGGTGCGAATTCTTGACATATCTTGCACCTTGCCTCATTGCGTATTCAAAAACAAAGCAGCAAAAATTTTGGTTTGAGCGACGAAATGGAACTGAGCTCAACCAAAAACGTAATTTCTCTTATTCCAAACCACGAACAGCAGCAAAATTGGTTAATAATTTATCACAGTGCTTTGAAGCTTATGTGGGAAAATTCTAACGGAACAATTTGAAAAAAGTACGAAGAAATTGGAGAAAACGCAACTTCTTGGACCTAGGCAGGTATTTGAGCATTTTATTACATTCATACAACTTTAAAATACTTTAAAACGGTCAGTCTGGTCGACAATCGCGGTAAGACAGTCGAAAGTACAATGAATTGCCGCCAGCTTTAGCCTAAAACCGCGGCTTTAAAGCATGTTTAGGGAGCAACTATTTCGTTCACAACATTCAAGATGATGACAATATAGAATTTAGGTGCCTTTTCTGTTCGCTTCTGTTGCGAGACTTCAGTTCCGACGAATTTCTTAAAACGTGGCCGAGTTGTCTGTTATGTTTAGCTAAAAGGATTCTAAATTTTTCAGCGAAATAAAACGGCTAGATTTTCCACAAAATCGAGTTTTTATGACAACAGCTCATTCGTTTAATGTCGTATATATCACAAATTACTGACATAAAACGCGATCAGTGTATATCATATTATAGCTGAATGACTGTTTTAGATTTTGGTGCCGTTTGATGGTCATTGCTCAAAGGGAGTCAAAGTTATGAGCCAAAAACCGATATGACCGATTTGGCCATTTGGAACTATTGACTCACCTTAAGAAGTTTAAGATTGTTCAACGACGACGTAGCTGAAAAATTGATTTGCTCTGTTTTGGCTAAATCTATGTTTTCCTGCATGTGTTACGCTGCAGATTTCCAATAATTATGTATTTATTAACCTCAATGTATTTTTGAGTAATTTACTAGCTAAGCATTTTAAGTGTTGTAACCTTGACCGTTTTGATTGTAGGATTTGTGTATTGTTTCGACTTGTGTGACGCACCCTCTTTCACTATAACCCAAACAGACCAACGTAGGGTTTCTCTTTGACTCCAAACGTGATGTAAACAGGAAATTAGATTTAGTTTTAGTTGTTATTTAAGGACTGTCCGGATATTTTTTTGCACTCGCACACTCTTTAGTCTTTGTACAAACTAGCGAGGCAAGTTTGGGATTCGACTCAGTGTTTATTGGAAAGTACAGCCCTAAGTAAGGAAAGTGGTCGAGTAAGGAACTCCTTCTGACAGCCACTCCGACTAAGGAAAGTCTTTCTGGTTGGCCTGGCTCTATCCCGCCTTGTAGTACCAAGCCTTGCTTAGCTTGTAATTAGCTCTTGTTCAAAGTCTAATAAACGAGTTAGCAGAGCAGGCGATTCCCGACTAGTCTCTCGTAACAGTCTCTCGTATTCGTTAATAGATGAATTTTGCATTCAATATTCCATAGAATCGTATAGCAAACTGCTAAATCACGCGCTGATTGGTCGAGAAGGATGGTGATATTTTGTGGAATCGAGGGGCTTCCATTTACGTCCGCATATAAATGATTATCAATTTCTTTCTAGTCAAATTTGGCTAATCCTTTCTATACAAAAGTGTTTTACTCTTTCATTGCACTTTTAGAATAAATTTAGAATATTTTCATCTCCAATCATACAATCTTTCGAAAAATATTAAAACAAATACAAACAAAAACTAAATTAAAAGGAAAACGATCATAAACAGCTGCACCGTCGACAGACATGTTCAGCCCGGTTTTCAACTTACTTTCAAAAATGTTCTTGCCCTAAAAGATTTGCTTACACATCCAAAGAAGAAAAGGTAAACATGAGTGAATACTTCAGTCTTTCTAGAGTACTGTATAAGCCTATTTATTATATTTCTGATGAGCAGGATAGAAAAAGAAAGAAGATCATGGCAAAGTATTCCATTGATTCAGTCAACAAAATCTCGGAGATAATGGAACAACTCAAACAACAACGTACTACAAGCCAAAGCTCAAAGAATACGAAGATTTGAAAAGAGAAGTAAGCAGTTCATTCAGAATAAGATGTTCAGAGAAGACACTGAGAAATTGTACAGGGAACTTGGAAAGAAACAGATAACAATAGAGGAGCCGCCAGCGCTTGACGAAATTGAAGAATTTTGGAAGGAGATTCTAGAAGAAGAAAAGAGTTACAACGACAAAGCAGAATGGATCAAGAGAGCAGAACTGCACCGAAACCAAAAGATCATAGAACAGACATGGAGTGATATCACACAAGGAGACATCGCATCCGCACTGAGAAAAACAGGCAACTGGAAATCCCCAGGTCTGGACCAAATTCACAACTTCTGGCTTAAAAACGTCACAAGTCTGCATGGAGATCTTGCTAGAAGCCTCAGTAATGTCATTAAACACCCAGATACCTGTCCAGAATGGATGACACAAAAACACTATTGTTAGCCATTTCATGCAAATATAAAGAAAGACAATGAAGATAAATCGCCCAAAAGCGAAAAAATAATACTCTCACCTGAACTTTTGGCTCGTTGACAAGCTATCAAGTGACAAGAGGCGGGAAAGCAAATTCTCCTAGAGGGGTGTAGCAATCATTGCGCACCAAAGCCTCCCCTTCAATCTCTTGCTGACGGAAGTAAAGTTATACAAAATAATACTTTTTGATCGCCATAAAATTCTTTTTGTTGCACAAAAATTGATTTATGAGAGGAAGATTAACAAAAACAACAAATATTGAACTTGATATCAACACAATCATAAAAGAACTTGACCAGGAGAAGACCTACAAATACTTGGATATCGGTGAAAGCGATGGATTACAACATTCCAAGATGAAAGAAAAGGTAAGAAAAGAGTACTACAGAAGAGTCAGATTGGTACTTCAGAGTGAACTGAATGGAGCCAACAAGATCCAGGCTATTAACACATTGGCAGTGCCTATGGTATCCTACAGTTTCAACATCACAAACTGGAAGTTAAGCGAGATCAAAAGACTAGACGCCAAGACAAGGAAATATATCTTACGATGAACCGCATGCACCACCCTAAAGCGGATGTTGATAGATTGTACGTAAAGAGGAGAGAATGAGGCAGAGGACTCATTCAGATCGAAAACTCATAAAAATTATCAACTATTGGTCTGGATGCATACCTTAAAGACCACCCAGACTGCCTTCTGCGTCTAGTATATAAACACGAAAACAACAAAAAGATGTACTCAATACACAAAGAAAGTCAAAAGTTTCAGTCTGAAGCAAAGAAATCGTTGCGCCAGAAACCGCACACGCATTGAAAGAAAAAGAAAATCCTAACACTGAAAGAGCAAGGAAGATAAAGACCGCGTTCAAAGACCATCTACAGAAGAAGCAAGTCGACAAGTGGGAATCTAAGCCCCTTCATGGCCAATACCCAAAGCAAGTCAACCAAGCAAATATCGACAAACATAGAACGCACAACTTGCTGAAAGGTACAGGATTAAAGTCAGAGACAGAGGGACTCATCGTAGCTGCACAAGATCAAGAGCTATCCACAAGGTACTACGAGAAGAAGATCCAAGGAAATGATGTACTTGACATCAAATGTAGAATTCATGTGTGGTCAATATGACGAAACCAATGACCACATTGTAGCAGGCAGCCCTGTTCTCGCAAAGAAAGAATTCGTCGAAAGACATAACATATTAATTGGTATGTATGTTTATTGGAAGCTCTGCAAGCAGTACGGTACTAATTCTGGCAAGAGCTGGCCGAACATGAACCGGAGAAAGTAGTGGAAAACGAAAGAGCAACAATTTTATGGGACATGCAAGTACACACTGATAAAACCATTAAGGCCTACAGGCCAGACATTATAGTAAAAGACAAAGTGAAAAATCAGTGCTTGTTAATAGATGTATCAATTCCATCAGAACGAAACGTGTCTTTAAAACAGTTAGAAAATATTTCAAAGTACAAAGATCTTGAAATAGAAATTATAAAGATGTGGGGTATGGAAACTAAAACCATACCTATAGTTATTGGTGCTCTAGGCTTAGTCAACAAACGACTAGAGTATTACGTCAAGCATGCAGTTGCTGGGGAACATTGAAATCAGAGATCTACAGAAGACTGCCCTGATAGGAACTGCTCATATCATTAGGAAAACTTTAATGATCAGCTGAATGTATAGTTTTCAACATTCCAAAAGGGGGTAGCACTGTGCTGCAGCTCAAAAAAAGTTAATATGAAATCATATCCTTCTAGTGACATAAAAGGCAACGTATCTTCGAGACATCTTATACAAAGAAACTTATCATAAGAAAGAGGTTGCTGATGTTCATTAACGCTAGAGGTCGCTCTTTTAGGATTTGAGAGGCACTTAAGGTGCGAACTAGAGCAACAAAGCGAGCACTGTACAACTTTTGAATGTACATAAGGCTTCCTAGAGCAGATTGTGCATCTACCTAACACCGAATACCGAAGTTTGTGCTTTTTGTATAGAAACGTTCGTTGGAGGGCAAGCTGTTGCCCGGTCCACCGAACGTTTCTATACAAAAAGCACGAGCTTTAACCGTCCATAACTTTAGCGCTATTCATCGAAACTACCCAATTTAAAATTTCGAAACTTCGACAGACTTTTGGTTTAAGTATTGACAGACACCAATGGTCTCATCGAACATCAACATCAAACAGACCCAAACATGTATTGAGCCATGCAAACACTGTGGTCGACAATATATATCCAATATGCATTTTGAGCTTTTTTAGTTTTACGCCTGTCCTTCTAATAGAAACAATTTACTAAGATAATGTTTAGAAAAACGGCAAATGGCACTAAAGAAAGAAATTTGAGTAATACATGTAACACAGTAATACGTGGGTGAGTGTGTTAGATGTACGTAACAAAATGGGCAACTGCTTTACCTAGCTGGTTAGTCGGAGGCAGTGGCGGATCTAGACATCATGAATCGAAAGGGAAGGACACTATATATCGAGATTAAAAGAGCCAATTTTTTGCATGGGTTATTTTTGGCACACACGCGTTCAAAAAATATTTTAGAATGAATTTTAGAATGAATGTTTTTGATCTGAGTGGTGAACCGCCAACGAGTTAAGATCATCAGTGATCTCTGCAAAAATTGAAACTGTCTCAACCAGTTATGTCAGGTTGTAAGTTGAAAATTTAACATAGGTCGAGAATAAAATGACCCGAAATTAATTAAATTTGACTTGTAACTTATATAATGACCATGTTTTTTGTCTAGATTGAGTATGCACCCATGAAGGATCCAACGACAGCAAAGGCGATCAGAGAAAGTCATCAAAATCAGACCTTTTTTCTTGCAACAAATATTCAGCTTCAGCTAGTGAGCTATATTACACCACCACAGTTTAATGTTTCAACTGCACCTATACAGATTAAGCAAAGTTTGTACTTCACTATAGAAGACTGGCTTGTTTCAGCAGCTTGCTTCTGTAATGGCCAAGCTTCCAGTTGTAAGGTAAATATATGATTTCCTAATTCCATTGGTAAAATTTACAGGTTACCCACTGAATATTACCCTTTTAACTTATTGTTTAAATAGCTTATATTACTGTTTTTTCCACACCATAGAAAATACAGCCAATCAGAAAGCAGGAAAGCTGTTATATATTCAGTGGCATTCAATGGTCTTTTCCTATAAAGCATTGCGTCAATTGGCTGTATTTTCTGGGATAAGATAGTTTAATTGTACAATGGTTTCTCATGGCATACAGTGAATATCCCACTCGTCACTTGTATTTTCTTTGTACTAGAAAATACAATTAAGTGGCTCGCGGAATATTCCATATTATATTATCCAACTCATCATAGACGAGAAAAAATATCGCGTGAGTAGAACTGGAGCGAGTAAAAATATCTAGCGATATTTTTACTCCTCCTTATATACTTGTTTGATAGGTTTGTACTCGTTGAAAGCCTTGATTTTCCTCAGATCTAGAAATATTATCAAAGTTAGTTAACAGTTTTTGAAAGGATTATTTTTGAAAGTTCGGCAAAATTAAATATGTCTTTGCTAATTTCTGACCAAACGATTTTTGACGAGCTACAAAGGTAAACTGCATCATTCTGCAACTAAATCGTCAGTTAAAAAAAACTGTCTAATTCCACTCAAAAACCATTGTATAACTAGTATAGAGTGAATACCACTTGCTTAACTGATACTTCACTAAGATGGACACCTCTCTAAAATAGACACCAATGGCTGATCTCTTTCTACTAAAATCTCATATTTTTCCTCTAAAATGAACACTCTCTAAGATGGACACCTGTTAACAGTCCTGTTAGTGTCCATTCTAGAGGACTTCACTGTATGATACACTCAAGTGACTTTCAGCAAAGTATAAGTGTCAGGTCTAGGCTTATGTAAAAGCTTCTGTACATTTCTTATACTGAGTTATTAGCCTACTGGCCTATTATTGAGTCATTGGATTGTATCTATGTTACCTGTTGTTCATGAAGCTTGTTGAATTCAGTTAAATGCAGTGTTAGACCTTCAAGGTTCTGTCTTTATTTGTCATATGTGAATGACTTGGCTATATTTATTTCGTAAACTTAGCCTAAAATCTAAAATGAATATAATGCTAATTTGCCGTGAAACAATATGTACCAGGACAATAGGGAATAAATATGTATGTGAGCATACATATCTGGTGACCAGGCCTTCTTACCTTGCTTTTGGATTGTGCATGCTTCGAAGCTGAAGTTCTTTCAGCTCTGTGCCGTGCAGAAGCCTTGGAGCTTTTCTTGGATTTTTGAACGTCTAATTCATCGGTCCCGAGGATCTTTTGTGTCCTTTTCTTCAAGTTCTAGAATTTCCGACGTTTTTTTCTCTCCACGTGGAACGTCGATCGTTCGTCGATCCGCCATTTTCTTCGTGTCAGCGTTCGTGGTGGTTTCGTTTTCCTCATCAGGGTGATTTGATCTCGAGTATTGGTCTGTGATTTATTTTGGTTATTGCTTTTTACTCAAGTTTGAAAATACATTATTGGCGTCCGGTAAACGTATCGTAGAAAATTACTTACGATCTTTTACCGTTATGTATTCTTGCGTATTGAGTAAATCTGCATCGTAGTTGTACGATTTTTTAACGTTGTTGTTTAATTTTTTTTTTTTTTTTTTTTTTTGCTATTTTCACTTCAACTGCTTTATCATCTGGATATTTTCTAGATTTGTAGAATGTAGATTCTGATGTTTATTCGTTACATTTCTCTCGTTTGGCATGGAATCAGGAGAGGTGTTTGAGCCCTCGGTAGAATCACAACCGAGTTCAGTGGACCATTCAAGGGTTGAGGACACATCTCCTCAATTGATCCTTGCTGAAATGCAGAGACAGATTAAAGAGAATCATGCTCTGGTTCTATCTTTGAGGGAGAAGCTAAGGCAATATGGCCTCTTCAAGGGATGACTCCGCACCAAGATTTTCCCAGCAGCACCATACCGCCTCCACGACCAAGTGGTAGAGGCTAGCCCTCAAGTGCTGGATGCTGATCACAATCTATTGGGCTCAGCAGAATCTTGCGTCACTGTTAAGGCTTCAGAGTTCAAAGCCATGGAAGCCTTGGCGAGAAGCTCATTGATTGTGTTATCAATACATTGAGCACTTTGATGTTGCTTCTACTAAGCTCCTGCAGCAGCTTCTGTCGGAGGTGGGTCAAGACAGTGCAGAGTCGCGGTCACCTCGTGCCCAGATGCTGCTCAATCTGAAATTGTCTCAGGCTAGGGCCTTGTCCCATTTAGCCAATATTGAACCCAAGCTGTTGGGCAATGTAGTTTTTGCAAAGAGAGATTCCTTTTTTAGCCAAGTCTAAAGTAGCAGGAGATCAGGAGCCTTCCTTGTTCGCAGGTCAAATTACGCCTGTCGCTAAAGAGTGGACAGAACAAAATAAAAGACCTCAGTCTGTTCCCAACAGAAGAGCCTATGCTGCCTCGACTTCCACAGGGCAGCAAGAGCACACTCACTCGACGAAGAGCCAGACTCGGCCAGCCAGGTCTCACGGTTCTCGTCACCCAACTTCAGAGTCATCCAGTGGCGGCACGGCTCCTGGGAAGCGTGCAAGCCACCAAGTCCCCGGGGGTCCTGCCAGGAAGAGCAAATCAGGCCCAAAAAACTACTGACTTGACAGGGTGGTGGCCTCCCCCTGTCCCTCATCTCTCTTAACAGACCTATCACTTGCAAATATTCCAGTGGGTGGTCGTCTGTCCCTTTTTATGGATCACTGTAGGTCCATAACAAGGAACAGCTACGTGTTGGACCTTCTCGAGCATGGACTACGTCTCAGTTTCAAGTCCCAGTCTCATCTGACTACCAGACCAGTGCTCTTTCCTCTGCCCGAGGCCAGCAGCAAGAGAGAACACCTCAATGCAGAAATCCAGTCCATGTGCGAGAAGGGGGCATTAAAGAAAGTATCCAACAGGTCTTCTCCAGGGTTTTACAGGGTTTGTAATCTCTATGAAGAACGAGAAACTGCGCTTTGTTGTGGACCTTCGGGCCCAGAACCGCCACTTGTCCACCGAAAATTTTTACATGGAGACCCCGTCCAACCTCCATCAGTCAATCCAGAAGGGAGATTGGGTCATTTCGGTGGACCTATCAGATGCCTATCTCCACATTCCGATTTACCCAGTACCGAGAAAGTATCTTCGTTTTGCATACCAGGAGATATTTCAGTTCCGGGTACTGCCATTTGGACTGTCAGTCAGCCCAAGAGTATTCACAAGGGTCGTAGATGCCATGATGACACACGACCGGTGGCTGGGTCTGGAAATCTACAACTACCTGGACAAGTGGCTCCTGAGAAGCCAGCAAGTAGAGCATCTCAAGACTCAAGCATCAAGTCTTTTGCAACTGACAGTTAGTCTAGGCTGGTTACCAAGCCTGAAGAAGTCCGAGTTGAGCGCAACTCAAGATTTTGTCTTCCTCGGCACACATTACCAAACGGACCTGGTGCTTATGTACCCTCCAGAGATCCGTTTCAGAGAGGCAGCCAGTCATGGCCGAAGAGTGCTCTTAGCAAGATACAAGGTTAGTGTCAATGTCAGATCTAGTATCTCTGGGCACTCTGAGATATGGAACTCTTCAATTGTACCTGCTTGCTCACTGGTGGCCAAGCCAAGTCCAGTTGTCAGACAGGATTGTGCTGGATCACGCCTTTCTGGACCCATTCTTGAAATGGTGGGCCAAACTTAGCAACGTTCTTCAAGGGAGACTATTGTCCTGGTGCATATTGCTTCACGGCAAATTCGCCATTCCGAAGTTAGAGTTCCAGTTGAATTATGGGACTATTTTTGGGGATACAAAATTTCAAAATTCACGAAGAAAAGAGGTACAGTTCACCAAATATGAGACAAGAGAGCATAAATAAGAGAAACGTTACCAGGATCAGCTATTTCCGATTGTTTAAAAGCACTTTGCTCCAAATTAAATTTAAGTGGGTCCCCAAAAACCGTTCCCATAATTCAATTGGAACCCTAATTTCGGAATGGCGAATTAGCATTATTCATTGTAGATTTTAGGTAAGTATTACTCATAAATATCAATTTTAAATCCTGAGGAAAATGACATTTTGTCGATCATAATATCCCTGTACCTTGTGACTTGCACTGTTTGTTTGTTTGTTTGTTTGTTTGTTTGTTTCATAGATTACTGCTTCATTTGCAATTTCTTATATATTTGTTTGCGTTTTTCATTGTTGTATTGATTGTATATTTACCGCCGTTTCTAGGCCAATGGCACTGAGTGTGACTGCAAGAGGAATACAACTGGCAAAGACTGTGAAAAATGTTTAGCACTCTTCAACAACAAACCTTACGAGATAAGAAAATCATGCGAAGGTGGGTCATTACCGCAAACAACTGTTATCATTAAGCATAACTGCATTGTATTTATGTTGATTTATCCGGCCATCATTTCGTATGACTGTAATGCGCTTTGCCATGAATGTGTCAGTGATGTGCTGTCTATAAAAACATTCAAAACTCGAACCATGCCATGCCATTCCGTGACCTCGTCATTACACATTCAGTTATACGAAACTTTCTCTATTGACGTGCGGCCGTCACACGACCGAAACTTCAGATGCCTGAAGAAGATCAAAGGTTTTGGTCGCAACACTCCGCTACAAATCTCATTTCCAGTAAGTGACTCCATTCATTTCTAATTTCAATTCCACTGATTGCCGTAAGTGCATGAACTCTTGATGTAACAAAAATGATCTCTTTCTCTGTTATATTTAGATTGTGGCTGTAACAACCATGCAGTAAGCTGTCATTACAATACTACCAAGGGATATGGAGTATGTGATAACTGTACTGACAATACAACTGGTGATAAGTGTGAGCTGTGTAAAGTGGAACATTACAAGAACAGTGCTGTTATGATGAACCATTCTAAAACTTGTATACGTAAGTTAAAATATGGCTTAATGTAAAAAGATTAGTTGCATGAGTTGAGGTTGGAGTTGAAAACTTTTCAAACAAGTTATATTTTTTGCAGTGTTTATTTGTTGTGCTATATATATTCATTATCATAATCTGGGATAATAAAAAAATAGAAAACTTGTTTGAAAATTTCCAAACCAAAGGTAACTTAAAAATCACAACCGCTATGCCTTTTATGCATGCCTTTTATGCCATATGATAATATGTGAGGGTTATCGGCCTGAAGCGAGGGGTTATGTGATTTATTTAATATACTAAATATTAATATACACATAACCACGAGCTGAAGGCCGATAAATGACTTATTTTAACAATGGTGAGGTTTTCGAAAATACAAATTTCATAAATGTCTAAAACAGAGAAATTTATGTTGTTGAATTATGGCAGTTCATGTCAGAAACATGCGCAGTAAACCATACGAGTGCACCAAATGCATCCCACTCGTGTAAGTGTGTTTAGGTCATATGCATTGGGTATCAACTTTGTATTCTGTTTCAAACCGGATCTTGCAGGAATTTTTAATAAGGTCATGTAAAGACTATCG
Organism: Telmatactis stephensoni; assembly: GCA_029948255.1. NCBI lineage: Eukaryota > Metazoa > Cnidaria > Anthozoa > Actiniaria > Isophelliidae > Telmatactis > Telmatactis stephensoni. Next base: position 298,421 of record JALIZF010001427.1, read on the forward strand.
GTTCAATGCGAGGTGAATATACATTAGTATGCAAGGGGAATATGCCATATTCCCCTTGCATACCGATATATATTCCCCTTGCATTGAAATTAGCTGTTTATTCTAGCAGGGGTTATGCCATATATTTAACTGTCAAGAACAAAGAAAACCGAACCAATGTGAAAATAAAGATGTATATATAATAGTCAAGTCTTAATAGGGTTATGTATATCCCTTGCCTGCCACCCAGAATGGCATTCACAATGAAACCCAATTGTATGTTTTAATCTCCAGCATGTGGATGCAATCTAAATGGTGTACCCAACATTTCCAACCGTACTCACTGTCACCCCACCACTGGTCAATGTTATTGTAAACCAAGAGTACAGGGAAGGACGTGTGACACATGTCAACCAAATTACTGGAACTATTCTTCAGGATGTGAAGGTAAACTATCGGTGTGTTATGTGCATTAAGGCTGTATGGTACCGAGAGTTTGAGCAGTAGAGGTGAGAAAAGTAGGGCAGTTCAAGCCTGTCACTAAAGGCACAAATTTACCTTGGCCTGAATTTTAGATGATCAGGGCCAGGTCTTTTGCTTCAAATGGCCATCATGATCTAAAAGTCGGTCTTAAATTCCATACATGTCTGAACGGGCCAGTGAGACTAAACTTTCAAACATAAAAAAACGCTGACATTGCTCAACGCTTTGCTATTTACACCATTTAAAGGCATTCAGTTTTCTAGCTATAGTTCTCATACTTCCAGAGATGAGTACTGTTGCACTTAAAATACTTTTACCAGCAATGTTAAACCAGGCATCTGTGAATTGATGCAAGTATGATTTTGGTTTCTATTATTAAAATGCAAATGTCCTTCAATAATTAAGGTGCATAGCCATAGTGAAATGACAAGTATCGCGATTCTCCTATCATTTTGATCGACAGAGAGACGACATTAGCTTCCGATAATTGTCGTCTCAAAATTGGCTTAAGTTTCACATGTGGCTTGAGTTTCTTGTTCGTTCTTTCCCTTGGTTTGAGGGTTTTAATTTTTTCTTGGCGTACGTACTCAGCTCCGGTTTTACTTCCCTCACTAGTCTAATAATAATAATAATAATAATAATAATAATAATAATAATAATAATAACAACAACAACAACAACAACAACAACAACAACACAACAATAATAATAATAATAATAATAATAATAATAATAATAATAATAATAATAATAATAAGTAATAATAATAATAATAATAATGATAATAATGATGATAATTGGTACTTTAGGACTTATTATTATTCAATTTTCATACACTGTACAAATTCTGATTTTCTGATTGGGCAGTTTGTACCACGTGACGCGTTGTTATGACGTGACAACACGTCACTATGCAATAATACCTATGCAATACAAATTAACAATCTACGGCATTACAGCATGGCTGAATCCAGGGAATCCAAGTTTGACAATTTTTCGTCGGAGGACATTGGAAACCTGATAGAAAATGCCAACTAAAAAACACAAATAGAGCAACCGCTTGGGGTGTTTTGTTTTTAAAGGTAAGCTTACGAAGTTCTAACTTTCATTCAAACTATTCAGTTTTTGGCGTGTTGTTTTTGTCAAAACACTATTCGCCGGCTTTGCAAATTCATCATTATAATTTTTGTTTTTTAGACTGGCTATCCAAAAAATATCCTACAGAAAGTCTGGAAATCCTTTCCCCGCAACTTCTCTCAGATGGGGTAAAGAAATTTTATCAGGAATCGAAGAAAACGAAAAACTAAAACTACTTCTTCCCGGCTTCTTGCCGGCGGCACCAAAGTTTAGCAGCGTTTGAACCGTAAGTCGCCAGTTTAAACCTATATCCTGCATAACTCCAGCGATAAGTTTCTAGACCTTTCACTTACAGAGTTCTAGGACTCAGTGCTGAATCACTTTTAACGATCCCAAAAAAGTCTGAGTTCTTTGTTTATATGGACGATTTCAATTTTACCGAGCAAGTTGTAAACATGGATTCTGAGAACTCGTTTATTATCTTTAATCTAAAGTTCTTGTATCACGGTACTTTTCTCCTAGTTTTCTTCTGAAAGGTTTATTTTGTATTGTTAAAATTACCAAATGCTATTAAACTAATTTTGAATTAAGCTTAAGTCTTACTATTTTGAGTGACTTGAGTTATTTCTAGTGATCTTCGACAGTTTTAGCCTGCTTCTGCAGTGTATTCAAATTGAATAATAAAAAGGTTAACGTACTCTTTGCTCGTGAATTATCGGGATTTATCTTCACTCGTTTACTAACAATGAACTCGAAATTTTCTCATACTGCACTCGGCTAACACCTCGTGCAGCATTTAATAAAATTTCTCGTTCATTGTTAGCAAACTCGTGAAAATAAATCCCGATAATTCACTCGCTGCGTATGTTAACCTCTAATTAAAAAAGCAATAGATAAATATATAAACCAAATTCCTGGAAATATAAAAATAGTAGAGCTACAGAAGATTGTACTTCTTGGTACAGCACATATAGCTAATTCAATTAACGTTGTCGCTGGAAAAAGCCTAAAGCCTAAAGCTTTGAGAGCGGAATCATGAAAAATTTTTACCACCGTGACATCATTACAATAAAAAACTCACTGTATGCTTGCAAATTCTACAACTTGGACACATATTCCTTAATTTCTCAGATAGCCTACAAAGAAGTGTGTTAGTACACAAAAGTTATTTGAAAGGCTTTAGCCTTTAGGCTTTTTCAGCGACAACGTTAATTGAAATAGCTATATACTAAGGAGAACACTATCCATCAAGTAATACCAATCACAACTATGTATGGACTCCTTATGTTCAAGGGATGAACACGGACCTATATTTTGTAAAACTATGAAAAGGAAAAGAATACAGATAATATAATGATGATGATGATAATAATAATAATAATAATAATAATTTTAATAATGATAATGTTTATTTGAATATATTTTGACACATAAAATTATGTGAATTATGTTATATTGACAATTAAGAAAATCATCAAAAATACAACACAAAATAGGTCATTTGCATGATGGCGTCATAAACTATAACTACCAGAGTGCTTTGCCTACTTTCTTTTGTAAAATATTTAGTGCCAATTGTTTTGCTATTCTCAAAAGGGAATAAAAATGTGAATAAGAAAGAAAATTCGTAGAGTATTCTGGTAGTTGTAGTAAAATGACGCCATCGTGCAAATGGCCTATTATAGAGAAACTAAGCAACACTAAAACCCACTCTCTCGAAATAAAAATGAAATTGTCTCGAAATAAAAGCACCCTTGTATACCATCGACTCGATCACGTTCAGTTGCGCCCCTTCGTAATTCAGCACTTGTGCTGCAAGGAAGGGCGATGAGCTACCCCAAATTTATTTATTTGTTTTACTGTTTCAAGAGATAAGATAACATGTTACAGTAGGTTATTAAATTGAATCAAAATTAATGAATGTCGTGAATATCGTTGTTAATTAACCTTTCCTTTAGCTAGCAGAAAAGAAAGGAGAATAGATAAAGGGAAACTTTACTAGTCCTTGTTTAATTAGTCCTTTTAGTCCTTGTTTAATTTCCCTTTAATCAGCTCATTTATATAAGCAGTGGTAGCTAGATGGTGTATTACCTCTTACATTGTAGGTGTATTCCACCCTTGCCCTTTGCTCATCTATGCTAATAATACTTCCAATTGCCGTTCTTCACAGCATGTTAATGCAATTCATATTTGGAAGTCGTTCAGGCACACTATGCTAAGAATACTTCTAATTGTACTTCACAGCATGTCAATGCAATAGGTCATATGCACAAACAGGTCACGTGATCCTATCTTCCCTAAATCAAGCGGCACCGTGGAAATGAAAGCCAGAAATAGAAAGAGCACCTCTATATTGGTAAAAGTGCAAAGTTTCAGCTCATAAGATGTAATACAGAAGAAATGACAGTAAATTTAAGATTGGATATTTTCTTAAGATTCGTTCGGAAAAGCGCGCTGGATGGCAAGCTCGTGCCATCCAGCGCGCTTTTCCGAACGAATCTTAAGAAAATATCTCGGCTTAAATTTGCTGTCATTTTTTTTCTTATTCATTTAATAAACTGAAACTTTGCACTTTTACTAATATCGAGGTGCTCTTTCCTTTTTTGGAGTTCATTTTAATGGTGCTGCTTGATTTAGGGGAGATAGAGTCACGTGACCTGTTAGTGCATATGGCCTATTCAACTGGAATTCGTCCAGGCACACCATGTAATCGTGTTACTGGACAGTGTCAATGTCTACCACGAGTTGAAGGATGGTCATGTGATCGATGTGAAGCCGACGCGTTTAATTTGTCTAGTGGTGTGGGTTGTTTAGCATGTAGTTGTCATCCACAAGGTTCTACAAAACAACAATGTAATGAGGTTAGCGGTGAAAATCATTGAATTGGCTTCAAACCATATTTGTGGCAATTTGAAATTTGAATTGTTATATGGCTGGTTTTCGCGAGGGACGAAAGCAGAAGCGTAAGCAACATAGCAGACTCAGTATGCACTGTCAGTGTCTTCTCTTAAACAGAAATGCAACTCTAAGTCTGCTACGGTTCTTTCCGCTTCTGCTTCCTTCCGTCTTTAGAATGACTTTATAAAATTGCTCAGAAATTAACTTTCGTGATCGTGGTAGTATTTTATTTAGTTCATTGTTACTGTTTAAATTCTGGTATTCTTCTCTCTACAGACTACGGGTAAATGTGATTGTAAAGCAAATGTCATTGGTGACAAGTGTGACTCGTGTGCACCTGGTTTTCATGGTATCGCCCAGACACCTCCTTGTCAAAGTAAGTAACTACTTACCTTTGTGTACCAAGAGCGTGGCTAGCTAAGGTAGGGTTCCAGGGGTTCTGCAACTCCCTTTGGTGCCAGTTCTATTGTATTTATCAAATAAAACAGCTTTTTCCGTGCTCCGTTCAGTAATACAGCACGCAGGAAGTGACGAGGGCACGAAAGAAGTGTAAGGAGAGCATGAGGCGTAGGCGAGTAAATAGGCGAAAGGTAAAAAAAGGTAAAGGCCGTTGTTTAACGTCCGTAGTTCCATTAGCCAGAGATTATTCCTCTAGGAGGCCGACGGGGCGCTCATTTCCCCCCCTCTCTCATCAGTGCTCTGTCTTAAGGTTATTTAAAGCTATTTAAAGCTACACGGAAAGGAAAGAAGTCGAAACAAGGAAGTGATGTCAATGGGAATCGAACTAGGGATCTCTCGCACCGAAGGCCGCGCACTAACCAACTGTACCATCCTTGCTCCTTAAAAATAAATATTCAAGTAAATATTCAAGAGAAAACGTTTGATTTCCTCCGTACAAAAACTCAAAAGGTGCGCGAGCGCGGTCGAGCTCCCTCTACTGACATCAGATCTATGCTCCGTTCTCTGATAAAGCACAGCTTTCAGCCAATCAGAGCGCGCGAATAGACTAGGGTATATAATAAATCAATATAATAATTTGAACATCATGCACACTCTGCTTGGTCAAGAACCGCGTGTTTTCTTGGTTGAAATATTTTGATGAATATAATATAAAACAAATTGGATTCAATTTTTTAGTAGATCTGTACTCAAATAGATGCACAGATGACGTCAAAATGTGGTGAGAACAAGTCACACTCTCGACTTCGTCTGGAGGCGTACATTTTGTTCTCGCCATATTCGCCCTTTGTTCATCTATGCTAATAATACTTGTAATTGTACTTCGCAGCATGTCAATGCAATTCAATTGGAAGTCGTTCAGGCACACCATGTAATAATGTTACCCGACAGTGTCAATGTCTACCACGAGTTGTAGGATTGTCATGTGATCGATGTGAAGCCAACGCGTTTAATTTCTCTAGTGGTGTGGGTTGTTTTGCATGTAGTTGTCATCCACAAGGTTCTACAAAACAACAATGTAATGAGGTTAGCGGTTAAAATCATTGAATTGGCTTCAAACCATATTTGTGGCAATTTGAAATTTGAATTGTTATATGGCTGGTTTTCGCGAGGGACGAAAGCAGAAGCGTAAGCAACATAGCAGACTCAGTATGCACTGTCCATTGTCTTCTCTCAAACAGAAATACAACACTAAGTCTGTTTACGGTGTTTCTGATTGTGCTTCCTTCCCTCTTTAGAACGACTTTATGAAATGGCTCAGAAATGAACATTGGTGCTCGTGGTGGTATTTTATAGAGTTCATTGTCACTGTTTAAATTCTTGTATTCTTATCTATACAGACTACGGGTAAATGTGATTGTAAACCAAATTTCATTGGTGACAAGTGTAACTCGTGTGCGCCTGGGTTTTATAATATCACCCTGACACCTCCTTGCCAAAGTAAGTATCTAGTAAGGTTATGTACCAAGAGCGTGGCTAGCTAAGGGAGGGTTCCAGGGAATCTGTAACTCCCTTTGGTGCCAGTTCTATTGTATTTATCAAATAGAACAGCTTTTTCCGTGCTCCGTTCAGTAATACAGCACGCAGGAAGTGACGACAGCACGAAAGAAGTGTAGTAAGAAGAACACGAGGCGTAGGCGAGTAAATGGGCAAGTAAATATTCAAGAGAAAACGTTTGATTTTCTCCGTACAAAAACTAAAAAGGTGCGTGAGCGCGCTCGAGCTCCCTCTACTGACATCAGAACTATGCTCCGCTCTCTGATAAAGCACAGCTTTCAACCAATCAGAGTATTCGTATAGACTAGGGTATATAATAAATCAATATAATGATTGGTACATCATGCAAGCTCTGATTGGTCAAGAACCGCGTGTGATCACAGTACGCACGCCTAGATGGCTTGAAACAAATCTTACGCGCCCTGTGATTGGTTGAAATTAAATATTTCGATGAATATTATGTAAAACAAATTGGATTCAATTTTTTCGTGGGTCTGTACTATTATAGATGCACAGAAGACGTCAAAATGTGGTGAGAACAGGTCACACCCCTCGACTTTGTCTCGCACGATGCCTACATTTTGTTCTCGCCATATTTGCCCTTTGTTTATCTATGCTAATAATTTATCTATGCCCTTTGTTGATCTATATGCTAATATTACTTCTAATTGTACTTCACAGCATGTCAATGCAATTCAATTGGAAGTCGTTCAGGCACACCATGTAATCGTATAACTGGACAGTGTCAATGTCTACCACATGTTGTAGGATGGTCATGTGATCGATGTGAAGCCAACGCGTTTAATTTCTCTATTGGTGTGGGTTGTTTAGCATGTAGTTGTCATCCACAAGGTTCTACAAAACAACAATGTAATGAGGTTAGCGGTTAAAATCATTGAATTGGCTTCAAACCATATATATTTGTAGGAATTTGAAATTTGAAATGTTGAAAGCAATTTTTTAAAGCAGACTGAAGCGTAAGCAACAAGCGCAGACTCAGTATGCACTGTCCACTGTCTTCTCTCAAACAGAAATGCAACTCTAAGTCTGCCTATGGTTCTTCCGCTTCTGCTGCCTTTCCTCTATAAAACGACTTTATGAAATGGCTCAGAAATGAACATTCGTGCTCGAGGTAGTCTTTTATCGAGTTCATTGTTATTGTTTAAATTCTTGTATTCTTCTCTCTACAGACTACGGGTAAATGTGATTGTAAAGCAAATGTCATTGGTGACAAGTGTGACTCGTGTGCACCTGGTTTTTATGGTATTACACTGACACCTCCTTGTCAAAGTAAGTATCTACTAAGGTTTGATGACAAACCTTTATGTTCCAAGAGCTTGGCTAGCTAAGGATTGGGGTTCCAGTGGTTCTGTAACCAAGGGCACTAGGACAAAGTCTTTGTTTTTATAAACCGAGTTACAAATTGTACTTATCTGCTGTCAGTCCCTTGAAGCTTTGAAGTCACATTATTTCCTCTGCTTTTGACCTTTCTTGCCTCTTTTATAGCGGTTATAAAGCGTACGTTATCTTAGGTGAAACGAACATTCCAACGTACGGTTTGAATATCTGTATTCGCTTTGAGTTGCGTTCCAGTCACCCATCCGCCAAACGGTAGTTAAGGATTAGTAATAAGTTAATTAAATTCGACTTAAGACCATTCTAAGTGAGAGGGGCGAGCTACACAGCCCTTTCTGTTTTCCTCTCGTCTGCTCGTATAATTGGATTACCTTGGCAGGTATGGAGGCCAGTTATGACAGATTTAGCTTTAGCGTTCCTAGTAAGGCCACCAACGCTAAGGTAAATCTGTGATAACTGTCTCCCGTACCTGTCAAGATAATCCAATTATGCGAGCAGACGAGAGGAAAATAGAAAGGGCTGTGTTGCTCAACCCTCTCACTTAGAGTGATCTAAAATGTCAAATTTGATTAACTTATTGATAATCGCTAACTAAGAATTTGATTAGCAATCAACGCATTTGCCCTTGAACCCATTTTGACCTTTGAGACACATTGTGTTGTAATTTTAGGGGACACACGTCTCGTCACGGCACATTTCAACTAAAATAAAGTCCTATTCAAAGCCATTTGAATTGGTAATATGGTCCCTGATGATTGCATATAAAGGAGAACAATTCTTGTAATTAATGTAGTTCATTCGAGTTGCGACGAAGAACGGTTGGCTTAATGTTTGGTCCCCGACTTACTCGCTGGAAGAGAGCGGATTTTGAGCAAGAGTTCATCGTTTAACAGCTAAAGAAATGGTCCAAGTGATTTGAAAGCCAT